>WEKX01000475.1:3648-52834 GCA_013390025.1 Pitta sordida
AAGAACTTTGAAACCACTTGTTTGTTTTTTTTAAATTTCTCTTCCCAATTTCTCCATTCGAGTATTTTCACACCAAATCCCAAGTTTTCCAAGGCTGGGCTGAAGGAACTGAAGAGTTTGAAGCTGAGTTTAGTCAGCTTTAAAGAGATCACTTCCATCCCATGCCAGAATTCCAAACAATTCCCTCCACTCCTGGAAGCCTGGGGATGAAATGGAGCTGGCTGGATGGAAGGGTCTCCCAAATTTCCTCACCCAACAGGAATGTCTGATGTGCCCAAGTAAAATCCAGCCAGGACACATCTTGAGATGCCTGACCTTAAACAACCTCAACCACTCATTCCTGGAACCCCAGAATATTTTGAGCTGGAAAGACCCACAAGGATCCTTCATAAATTGGGGGTTTCCCCCTTCAATCCCAAAGGATTCCTGGAAGGATTGAATGTGTTTAGTTGAACTCCTTGCCTGCGTTCCTTACCCATAAATATGATCATAAAATCCCTTAGGGCAGAACAAAAGCCTGACCTGAAGCAACAAATAATTCAGATTAAAGCAAGAAATTTGAGGAAAACGGTGGATCACATTTAGGAAATAATTCCAAGAAACTCGTAGGCCTGAGTTGAACTTGGAGAGATGAAGGAATAAGATGATATTTAATTCCAAATGCTGAATGAAACTTTGGAGGTTTTGAGTAAAAGAGACTCCAAAACACCTCCAATATTCCTTCTGAGCTCTTCCCAGAGTTCTTGATATGGAAGGACAATTTGGGATTTACAGAATAAATATTCACCAAATGTAAAATCAAAGCAGAAGAATTCAATTTAAAAAAAAATCCAAACCACCAAATCAAAAAAGGACAAAGTTCCCTAAAGCCACTTGGAAATTTCAAATCCCAATATTTTGATTTTTGGGAGGGTATTTTGGGATTTTTTTTTCTTCCAGCTTTTTCACTTCCAGATTTAATCTTCACTGGCACTTTAAGATTATCCAGCAGGACTTTCTGCCTGCAAATATTTGATTATTAACTGTGGAGAATGTCCAGGAGGAAAATCACCTGGGATTGAATCCCAGCAGGAACATGGACTTTCCACATTCCATAAAAACCTGAGCTGGATTTGAGGTGTATTAAGGCTGGAGAAAAGAAAATTATAAAGCTGTAAGAAATCCCAGCAAATCCAAGACCATATTTTTAGCTGGAAAAAATAGGAGGAAAAAGATATTCCAGAAGGAATTCTCACTGAAATTCCAAGCTGGGATTTATTTCTTTTTTTAATTCCAATTTATTGCAGGATGGTTTCAATGGTTTCCTCTTTTTCTGTCAGTTCTGGTGCCTGTTGCACCAAATCCCAACATTACTGATTTTTCACTGTAATCCAATATTCCATATTTCTCACTGCAATCCAACAATCCATATTTTTCCCTACAATCCCAGGATTTCATATTTTTCCCAGTAATGCCAATAGCACTCCATTCTTCTCCCCGCAATCCAGCATTCCATGTTTTTCCCTGCAATCCCACATTCCATATTTCCCACTGCAATCCAATAATCCATATTTTCACTGCAAACCCAACACTCCATATTTTCACTACAACCCCATATTCCATATTTCTCACTGCAATCCAAATACTCCATATTTGCATCGCAATCCCAACCCTTCACATTTCTCACTGCAATCCCATATTCCATATTTCTCACTGCAACCCCCATAACAATAATTTTCTCTGTAATCCAAATAATTCATATTTTTCCCTGCAATCCAACGCTCCACATTTTTCACTACAATCNCCCCTGCAGTCCA
This sequence comes from Pitta sordida, assembly GCA_013390025.1. Classification (NCBI taxonomy): domain Eukaryota; kingdom Metazoa; phylum Chordata; class Aves; order Passeriformes; family Pittidae; genus Pitta; species Pitta sordida. The sequence goes on from WEKX01000475.1 coordinate 5,445, forward strand.
ACACTCCAGATTTTTCACTGCAATTCCAATGTTCTATATTTCTCTCTGCAATTCAACACTCCATATTTTCCCTGCAATCCCACATTCCATATTTCCCACTGCAATCCAATAATCCATATTTTCACTGCAAACCCAACACTCCATATTTTCACTACAACCCCATATTCCATATTTCTCACTGCAACCCCCATAACAATAATTTTCTCTGTAATCCAAATAATTCATATTTTTCCCTGCAATCCAACGCTCCACATTTTTCACTACAATCCCATATTCCATATTTCTCTCTGCAATCCAACACTCTATATTTCCCCTGCAATCCAACATTCCGTACTTTTCACTACAACCACAACATTCCCAATTTTCCCCTGCCCTTCATCACTCCATATTTCTCACTGCAATCCCAACACTCCACATTTTCCCCTGCAATCCAACACTCCATATTTCCCCTGCCTACACTTTACGGGAATTATTCCACATCAGATCTTCCCCCCGTGGAACCTGCCAACAAACCTTCCCCTGATTTCCAACTGGGTCGACTTGTCCTCAAATCCCATTTTTCCCACCAAACCCTCACGATTCATCTCCACATCTTTCCCACCAGGAATCTCCTCATGGAACAGCCCCAGAGCATCAAAACCCATCCTGAAACCACCTAAAATTGGCCTCAACAAAGAGATCACTCATCATTCCTTGGGAACACCAGATTTTTCCGGAGTTTTGAAAGGCTCCAGTGAGGAATTCCAGCATTTTACTCACAGTACACGTCCACTCGGATGGATTTGATGGCTGGAGAGCCCAGGCCATTCTCGGCCTTGCAGTAGTAACGTCCTCCCTGGTGTCTCTGGATGTTGGAAATCCGCAGGGTTTCGTTGAAGACACTGGAATCTTGGAATCTGTCAGAGGCACTTCCTGCTGTTTTGGTCCACCTGATCTGAGCAAGCACCAAAAAACAGGGTTACTTTCACCTGGGAATCACAGAATCACAGAATATTCGGAGTTGGAAGGGACCCACAAGGATCAGCGAGTCCAATTCAAAAAGGAAACAGAGCAGGACGTGGATTTCTCCACCAAACCCAGCACTGAGGGTGCGGTGGCCTGGATTTCAACTCGAGGGACTCAGGGAATTTCTCCAGGAGGGAAGAGCTTGCTCTTAGAACTTCACTTAAGAGCCACTGAAGAGGAATTCTATGTTTCAGAAAGTCTCAGAAAGGGATGGAAAGGACCTAAAAATCATCTCGTTCCATGGGCAGGGACACCTCCCACTGTCCCAGGGATCCCAACCTGCCCTTGGACACTCCCAGGGATCCAGGGGCAGCCACAGCTTCTCTGGGAAATCCATCCCAGGGCCTCCCCACCCTCCCAGACAGGAATTCCTTCCCAATCTCCCATCTAACCCCATTCCCTTCCTTATCTACTTATTTTGGTATCATCCCAAGGAATTCTTTGGCTGGACAATTGGGTCACTGGGAATTATTTGGCCTAATTCTGGTCTGAGAAGGCTCAGGGTTGCAGCAGAGGAGTTTTTGGGGAACCTGGGAGCAGGGAATGGTTTCTCCCAAATAGAGGTGAGGCCACTGATCAGAGCTGGGATGAAATAACTTCCTGCTCAGGGAGCATCCAGTAGGGAAAGGAAAAGTGCCCAGATGGGATCTGAGCCAGGCTGGGAGCACTGGGAATATTCACCCGGGGAAGAGAAGGGTCCAGGGAAAGCTTGGAGCCCCTTCCAGAGCCTAAAGGGGCTCAGGAGAGCTGGAGAGGGACTGGGGACAAGGGCTGGAGGGACAGGACACAGGGGATGGGTTCAGCCACAGAGAGGCCAGGCTGTCTTCCCGGGATAACCGATCCCACACACACTCCCACTTCAGCAGCCTGGCAGGCAAAAGCCCAATTTTTTTTCCTCATCCAACTCCGAGCAGGCAGTGACAGGAACTGTGAACACACAGGACGTGAGAATTCTGCTGCTGTGCCACAGATCACAAAGAAATTGCTATTTTTCAGCTTCTTGCTGTAACAGGTTGAGGAAAAACTTAAAAAAAAAAAAAAAAAAGCCTTCCTTTTATTCTCCAACAGAGGAAAAATGTGGTTATTAATTACACAGAAAATCATCAGCCACAAAGTTATAATCAATCAAATCCTAAAGAAGATCTTCAGGGTTTTGTTCACTTCAACCCAAAACACACCAGTCAGAGAAATAATGTGGATTCCCCAACATAGGAAATTGTCATAAATTAAAGGGTCAAAAGGAATAAGATCTCAACATCTGAGAGTGTGAGAAAAACTATTTCCAAGCTGATTATTCCTCCACTTTTGAACTCCTTGAAATCCTGGAAGAGGATGATTTATAGCCGTGTTATCCAGGAGCTGCCCAAGCCCCCAGGGATAAACTTGGCATCCCCAAGGCTGGAGTTTCATGAACCTTGTGCCTATAAATGAGACCTTGTGCCTATAAATTGCAGATAATTCCAGGATGGGGAGGGTTGGAAGGGCACCAGCAGGGCCATCCCAGAGCTCTTGGCACAGGGTTGTGTCCAGAGGGAGCTGGAATATCCCCAGGGACAGACTCCCCCCGTCTCTGCACAATCTGGGCAGTGCTGGGTCACTGCCCAGCCCAGAAGTTCTTCCTCCTGTGCGGGTGGAACTTCCTGGGCATCAGTTCCTGCCTGTTCCTCTGGTGCCATTGCTGGGCCTCCCCGAGCAGAGCCTGGTCCATCCTCTGCCCCCTCCCTGCCCCCCCTGGCACACAGGGATGGGGTCCCCTCTCAGGGGCTGCCCCACAGTCCTCAGGGATGGCCCAGTTCCCTCAGGGATGCCCCAGCCCTTCAGCACCTTCGTCACCCTCCACTGAGCCCATTCCAGGAGCTTCTCCTTGTCCTGAGGAGCCCAGACCTGGACTCAGCACCACCACGGCTGAGCAGAGGGGCAGGATCCCCTCCCTGACCTCCTGGGAATGCTCTTCCCAATCCCTCCAGGATCCCAGTGACCTCCTTGTCCCCCAGGACACACGGCTGGTCATGGACACCTCGTTGTCCATGAAAACCTCCAGTTCCTTCTCCATAGAACTAATCTACACGTAGGCAAGGACCTGTCCCAAATAAAGATTAACCCCTTTTCTTTTAGTCTTTCAAGTCGTCCATCAATTCAACTTCCAGAGATGTTTTCCTCACTGAAAAATGGCATTTTTAAGCACAATTTCTCCACTGCTCTGAGTTCAGGCCAACAAAGGTTATTTCTCTCTTGTTACATTTTAAAAGCTCAGTTGTTCAACTCAGACTTGTCCCTTTTGTCACCCAAACGCTTGAAAATTAGACAGCACACAGGTCTAACGGGTCCAAACACCAAGAATTTGGCTTTGAAATTGCAAAGGAAATATTTCTTACACTCATAGGCTGAAAACTTGGATATAAAGGAGATAAAAGCAAAGGAATTTTAAGGGATCACTGAATCTTTAAGAGGATATTATTAGGTGAAACCTAAAGAAAAAGAAAATTGAATTTGAAGGTAAATTGAGAAAAGCCTTGAGTAAAAAATTTATTCAAAGAGTAAATTGGCAAAACTCCTTTAGTTGGATCCATTTGTTTCTTCATGGAAAGGCTGAGTTTGGGGAAACACCAACAACCCCCTTCCCCAGACATCTGTGATTAACCTGCCAAATGATTAATTGCAGCAAATTAAGCCAGTTTGACGACAAGGTTTTTTCCTTATGGCTTTCAGACGTTTCCCTGCTTCCCAAAATTAGCACTTTCACACTGAATAATCAATATACATTTTCCTAGAAATATCTCCGGCATTAACTGGGAATAACTGCCTTCCCTGAATTCCACAGAGCCTCGTTTTTACTGAAGGCAGGTTGTTTTAACCTTCCTGATTGGGAATTATTTGCTGTGCAGCACCTCAATTATGGATAAAATGATTTAAACATCTGTAAATTTGGTATTTTTTATAATTCTCACAGCTTTTTTTTTTTTTTTTTTAATTCAGCAACATCAACTCCCTCCAAAACCTTTTCATTTTCTTAGTAAAAAACATCATCTAAGGGTTGAAAGAAATAAGATACAACAGCAGTTAAATTCCTGGTTATCCACGTAGCAGGGAAGAGCTAGAGGAGAATCTTAATCCATGATCCCTCTTTGAGGGTTTTAACCCAAAAAGATGGCGAAGAGCTGGCAAAAGGCACAGAGAAAAGCCACAGGACTCATTAAAATAATTAATATATGCTCAAGAGTGCAAATGATCAGAGAATGACTGAGCAGCATTGAGTGAAAAATCAGGGGAAAAAACCAATCAACATCTTTAACCCACCCAGGAGGCACCAAAAATCGATGGCAGATCCATTTCCAACATAACAGGCAAAGTTAAGGCAGCAATAAAACAGATTAGAAATCACTTTGCATTTGCTCAGCATCAAATGTTGATGCAAAACATCTTCTGCCCAAGAGCTTTCACTAAATCCAAGTCAGCTGTGCCAAAGTTCCAGCAAAGGGCCAGAGATGGGAAATCTCCTTGTGGTCACCACCAGGACCAGCTCCAGGTTCTGGATTTCCACCACCCAACACTTGAGCGTCTGAAGGTGTCAAATGCCAAATTCACCCTAAAAACCCCATTTATTAGGCCGAGTTTTGCTGGTTCTCCCTGCACAACATTTAGAACCCAAATCTGGAGGCCCTGGAACCCAGAGGGTGATGCCTCCACCCAGTTTGGGGTGGGATTCTGGAGGAGGGTGAAGCTCTGAGGAGCTTTCCCAACGCATCACAAGCAGCACTGGGAAACCAGAAGCCACCAACTCCTCCCCTCTTCCCACAGACTTGTCTCCCTCAGGAGCAAAAGAGGCATAAAAACGTGTTTCTGTCATTAAACTCACACTGGAGTCTAAACAGAGAGTGACTTAAACAAGGGGGGGTTCTGCTTTAAATTCACTTTTCATGAGAGAAAGGTGGTTCAAAGTGACAAAGCCATTGTGAAACCCAGGCAGTTTAAATTGATGCTTTTTTTCCCCTTCTTCTAACAACCCTTCCAGGTGTTATTTCTGCTTCTCATTGTCTCCATCTCTTCTCATTTCCCTCCCCTGCGAGACCCAGGGGAGAAACAAAACATTCAAGGGAAAAACATCTTCCCAGAGAACACCCAAAACATGTCAGGGACTGACAGCGACTCGAGTGATCCACACAGGAGGAAATGTTTCCTCTCAAGTGTTTCAGCAACACAAAACCTTGACTGGATTTCCTGGAACAATCGTTGGGGGAGAGATTTTGGGGGCAGAAATGCAGATTTTAGGCCGAGTGACAAGTGTTGCAAATAAAGATGTTTGTAAAAGAAAGGGGGGAGGGGGGGGAAAGGCAGTGCTTGATGTGTGGTTAAAACAGGACTCTAAAATAAATGGATTTTCGTGCAGGATGCCACAAGGCAGAGAATTCCATAATCTTAATCTGGATGAACCAACTATGGAAAGTAAAATTCCCTTATTTTCCTTCTGTGGGTAAACTGAAAAACAAAACAAAAGCCCAAAATCCTGAAACACATCTCAAAAAACCAATTCTGCTTCCAGAACATGCTTTTACCTCATCCAATCATGGAAACATTGAGGTTGGAAAAGCCTCTGAGATCATCAAGTTCAAGTCAGCACTGCCAAGGCCACCATTGACCCGTGTCCCTAAATGCCACGTCCATAGGGATTTAAATCCCTCCAGAGATGGGGATTCCACCCCTGCCCTGGGCAGCCTGTGCATTTTGAGGGATGACATTTTCCTTAATATCCAATCTAAACCTCCCAGAATCCCTGAGGCTGGAAAATCCCTCCCAGCCCACAGAGTCCAGGCTGTGCCCCATCCCCACCTTGTCCCTGAGGGACACGGCCAGTCCTGCCTTGGGCACCTCCAGGGATGGGCACTCCAACCCTCCCTGGGCAGCCCCTGACAAGGCCTCCCCACCCGTTCCAGGAGGAAATTCCTCCTCAGCTCCAACCTGAGCCTCCCCTGGCACAGCCTGAGGCCCTTCCCTCTCCTCCTGGCCCTTGTTCCCCTCCCGGCTCCCCCCTCCTGTCAGGGAATGGAGAGAATGCCAGGTGCCCCCTGAGCCTCCTTTTCTCCAGGATGAGCCCCCCCAGCTCCCTCAGCCCCTTCCCTGGACACGCTCCAGTCCCTCTATATCCTTCTTTTCCTAAGGAGCCCAAAACTGACCCCAGGATTTCAAGTGGCTCCAGTGCAAAGTTTCCTCCCTAATTCTTTGCTCCATCAGGAGCACACACAGCACTGCCACCCTCCTCCAGCCTATCCTGATCTTGCCACCCATCCTGTGCCCTCCAGAAGTAAGCCAGGCTTAATTTTGACCCTCCTCTGCTTGAGCAAATTAAATCCACTCAAGTGAACATCATAAAACACCGAGTTTAAACGGCTCTTTCTCCATCACATCATCCTGTGCAAACAGCAGTGGGATTACGGATTCCTGCACTGCAATATCCATCTGTTTGCTTAAACCAGTTCCCATTTTAAAAACTTCATAAAAGCTAATCCAGAAAAGTCATCTCGTCCTTCAGACACCCTCGACAGTAAAGTCAGTCCATGGTGAGAATCTGGGAAAAATCCCTAAATACTGGGAGCTGATGAGCACCAGGCGCTGCCTTTATGTTCTCATCGGATTTTATTGGTGTTTCCACCTGCACATCCCTCTGGGATTGAAGATGAACCCCACATTTTTCCCAATTAAAGCTTAAATCTCCATGATCCAATCAATCAGCTTTGCTTCATTTCCCTTCCAACCCTTCCACACATGGAATTCCACCCAACATTGGTTGAGCCCAAAATGAGTGAGGCCTTATTGGCATTTCTATCAGCACATCCTTGTGGGAACGAACCCCCACTCCTTTACAAATTTAACCCTAGATCTCCATGATCCAATAAATCCGCTGTGTTTCATCTTCCTTCCGTAGGAACCAACCCTCTCACACACAGAATTCCACTCAACATTCTCCTTGAGCCCAAAATGAGTGAGGCCTTATTGGCATTTCTATCACCACATCCCTCTGGGATTGAAGATGAACCCCCACTCCTTTCCAAATTTAACTCCAACTCTCAGTGATCCAATCAATCAGCTTTGCTTCATCTTCCTTCCAACCCTCTCCCACACAGAATTCCACCCAACACTGATTCCACCCAACACTCACCCAAAATGAGTGAGGCCTTATTGGCATTTCCATCAACACATCCCTCTGGGATTGAAGATGAACCCCCATTCCTCTCCAAATTTAACCCTAAATCTCAGTGATCCAACAAATCCACTGTGTTTCATCTTCCTCCTATAGGAACCAACCCTCTCACACACAGAATTCCACTCGACATTCTCCTTGAGCCCAAAATGAGTGAGGCCTTATTGGCATTTCCATCAACACATCCCTCTGGGATTGAAGATGAACCCCCACTCTTTTCCAAATTTAACCCTAAATCTCAGTGATCCAATGAATCAGCTTTGCTTCATCTTCCTTCCAACCCTCTCACACATGGAATTCCACCCAACATTGATTGAGCCCAAAATGAGTGAGGCCTTATTGGCATTGGCATCACCACATCCCTCTGGGATTGAAGAAGAAACCCCACTCCTTTCCAAATTTAACCCTAAATATCCATAATCCAATAAATCCACCGTGTTTCATCTTCTTTCCATAGGAACCAATCCTCTCACACACAGAATTCCACTTGACATTCTCCTTGAGCCCAAAATGAGTGAGGCCTTATTGGCATTTCCATCACCACTTCCCTCTAGGATTGAAGCTGAACCCCTACTCCTTTCCAAATCTCTAATTTATCTAAAATTAATTAATTTAATCTAAAATTTCCAAACCCTAAATCTCCATGATCCAATAAATCTGCTGTGTTTCATCTTCCTTAAATCTCAATGATCCAATAAAGCAGCTTTACTTCATCTTCCTTCTGTAGGAACCAACCCTCTCACACATGGAATTCCACCCCACACTCATTGAGCCCAAAATAAGAGTGAAAGCCTGAGACTGAACTCGTTTTAGCTTTGGTGACAAAGAAAGGAGGTGACATTTCATTTTGCTCGAAAGGTGGGAGAACTGGGAAGGGAGTGAGCAGGGAAAAAAGGGAAAAGAGAGGAAATCTTGATGAGAGGGAGTTGGCAGCTCAGCTGAGTATGAAAATCATCAACAGCAACAAAGGCCAGGCAGGAGTAGCAAATGCAGAGAATGAGGCACAGATACCCCAATAAACTTTGATTTCCTATAAAATATTCCATTTAAAATAAGAAATCAGAGTAACTGACTGAAATTATCAAACAGAACCTTTATGTGTTTGGAGTTTAGTCTAAAAAAAAAATCCCTCTTTTCCTTTCAGAATTCCTACAACATAAAATTGTGTTGTGCAATGGATGGGCACAAATTGTTAACAAACATATTGACATGAAGTTTGAGGCTCTGAACTCATTCCAAAAAAGAGAATATTCGTTTGTGGGAATTAAATCCCTCCACACACCTTGTTCCTGCAGTGTTCAGGCAATTCCAAAATATCAGAGACAGGAAGATTGAACTCATGCTCCTTCTACACTCCAGGTGCTGGAGACTGAACAAGGGACTTCTGGCCTCCAACACAATGGAAATTCCAAGTTTTTTGCTTCAAAGAATAATTCCAGACACCAAAACCACCCCTGTTCCATATTTTTGCTTCTGTGTACATGGATTTCTTCACCCCGCTTTGTTTTAGAGGATGAAGAATTAGCAAAGTTCCCTTCAGTCAGTGAAAAGGTCTAAAACCGCTATTAAACACCATGGGAAAAGGATCAAAGTTCTGGCAATTCCTTCATTCAGGGAAAGGAAACTGGGCAGGTGTTTGAATCCCAGTGACTTAGAGATTTCAGCTTGTTTCCAAATCAGAGCCCAGCGAGAAGAAAAATCCTGCAAACTCCAGGAATCTCAAATAGCACCATTCATGTCTTGCTGAGCTCTCCTGGCATACCTTGAAACAGCTCCCACGAGTGCCAAGGAACAGGATCTGGGAAGAGTTCCCACAGATCAAGAGAACTGCAAATAGACACGAAGGAAAAAAAAGAAGCTGGTTCGGTTTGCAGCTAGAAATAAAACCAGGATTAAGTGATGGGATTAAGGGTTTGAAAGCCAAGGCTAAAAAAATCATTGCAATGAAGCAACTACGAACTGAGGTGATTTCCAAAGAAAAGCAAAGAGAGCTCCAAAGCAGAGAATATTTAAAACTGCACAGAGGGCAGAGGGTTGGATGGGATATTTGGAAAGAATTGGGTTGGGAGGGTGGGGAGGCCCCAGAACGGAATTCCCAGAGAAGCTGTGGCTGCCCCTGGATCCCTGGGAGTGTCCAAGGGCAGGTTGGGATCCCTGGGATAGTGGGAGGAGTCCCTGCCCCTGGAATGAGATGATTTAAGGTCCCTTCCAACTCAAACCATTCCACAATTCCATACTACAATACTGGAGAAGTGTCTTCCCAACTCCACCATTCCCAATCCACTCCAATTCCCCACATGGCTCCAGGAGTTTTCAGGCTGAAAGAGTTTTATTTATTTTTCATTGTGATTTTACTTTCTCTGCCTGTTGTGCAACTTTCCTTGATTTTACAAGAGATTTTCCCTTAATTACGTATTTACCTCGTTAGCATAATTGTCTTCAATTACATAATTAGTGCTCATACGTGTAATCATTTGAACATGTAATTATACCTAATTACACCATTAAAACGTGCAAATCCTAAATATCTTTACCATTTTGATTGATAGATATTCAGGGAGGGGGTAAAAAAATAATCTCATTTGTTATTTTTATCTCCTGGATCATGAAATCTGTAGGATGAGGAGGATTAAGTTGATAATGTTGCTGTAATTATTTATAAGGACCTATCAGGACTATATTAAAGTTATACCTTTACAAGCAGAGGTAGAACAAGTCAAACCACTCAAAATTAAGGTGCAAAAATTCAGTGCCCAAAATTGAGGGCTCAAAACTGAAGGGCAAAATGTGAGGACACGAAATTGAGGGGGCAAAAAAAATTGAGGGGGCAAAAAAAATTGAGGGGGCAAAAAAAATTGAGGGNACGTGAGGGGGCAAAAATGTGAGGGGGCAAAAACTCAGGGTTCAAAACTGAGGGACAAAAATTGACAACTCAAAACTGAGATCCCAAAATTGAGGGGCAAAATCTGAGGGCCCAAAATTGAGAGACAAAAATTGGGGGGCCAAAAACTCAGGGCTCAAAATTGAGAGACCAAAATTCAGGGTCCAAAATTGAGGGACAAAACTTGAGGAGGCAAAAATTTAGAACCCAAAATTGAGGGGACAAAATTGAGGGACAAAAAATTCAGGGACCAAAACTGAGGGACCAAAACCCAGGGGATAAAATTTAGGGCTGAAATTTGAGAGTCTAAAATTGAGGGCCCAAAACTGAGGGGGCAAAAATTGGAGGGACAAAATTTGGGACCCAAAATTGGGAGGATAAAATCAAGGACCCTAAATTTAGGGCCCAAAACTCAGGCCCCAAAATTCACGGCCCAAAATTAGGAGGCAAAGAGTTAATGCAGAAATATTTTTCTGTTAATAAAACCAAAAAGAATAAACTTGAAATACTTATTGTTTGGTGTCTAATGATGCACTTGCTGTCAGCAAGGAAAATAACAGCCCACATAAAAAAAGTAACAGAAAAAAACCCACAGAGAAGTTGTTCTGATGCAATTGTTGTAGGCCAAAAAGGGATTTTAAAGCTTCTTGTATTTTTTAGCCAATTTTAAGACAACCAGTGGAGCCAGACTTATCCGAACAGCCAATTTATTTTATTTTTTTTTTTAGTTTTCTTCAGTTTTATTCCACCAGCTGTTCTGGTGTACAACACCAGACAAATACCTGGAGCACAGCAAATGAATTAGGACAGCGACAGTTGGGTCTTGATTTAATTGCTTTTGCTTGGGAAGGCAAATATTTACATGAGGATTAAACACTTTTCGTTTAATTAGTTTATTTAAAGTTCAACTTCTGCTCTTCAGGTGCACATTTCTTGTTTTTCCTAACAAATAGATTAGTTTATCAATTAAAACCACTCAAAAAAAATGCCTAAGCTGTGTCCAAAATCTGTGAGGGGCTGGAGGGTGAAGCATAAAAAATAACTAACATGATAAAAGCTCTTCAACCTCAGTCGTGGAGCATCCTCTAGGAAAAGGAATATGGTTTTTCCAGCCTGAAAAGCTCAGTGTGAGCACTCAGACACAAGTGCTCAGGTGGATGGCAGAGAAAATCATCCTGGTGCTCCCCAAAACGGTCCCAGAGGCTGAAGGAGCTCAGTCCATGATGGGATATTATGGAAGTGGAGAATCCAACCCCACAAAGGGCTCATGGAGGGGTCATTGTCTACTCACAGCACAAACAACTCCATTTGTTCCAACTGTCAACATCAGACACCTTGGACGGACAAGGTTTGGGGAGCAGTATTTCTGCCTTTAAAGTTCAAAAGAAACAAATTCCAGAGTCTGCCTTAAGTGGCTCATGGGATCACAGAGTCAGAGACTGGTTTGGGTTGGACAGAAACTTAAAGCCCATCCAGTGCCACCCCTGCCATGGGCAGGGACACCTCCCACTGACCCAGGGATCCCAACCTGCCCTTGGACATTCCCAGGGATCCAGGGGCAGCCACAGCTTCTCTGGGAAATCCATCCCAGGGCCTCCCCACCCTCCCAGCCAGGAATTCCTTCCCAATATCCCATCCAACCCTCTGGCAGTGGGAAGCCATTCCCTGGGTCTTGTCCCTCCAGCCCTTGTCCCCAGTCCCTCTCCAGCTCTCCTGGAGCCCCTTCAGGCTCTGGAAGGGGCTCCAAGCTCTCCCTGGATCCTTCCCTTCTCCAGGTGAACATTCCCAGCTCTCCCAGCCTGGCTCCAGAGCAGAGGGGCTCCAGCCCTCGGAGCAGCTCCGTGGCCTCCTTTGGATTTGCTCCAACAGCTCCAGGTCCTTCTGCTGTTATTCTCAGGGCTGGAGCAGCTCTGAAGGTGGGGTCTCCAGGAGAACACACCTTTCACTAATTCCACCCAAGGGGTATGATTCCTTATTACCCACCTAAGTTTTTCCTTAGGAGACAAATTTCCATCCCACCAGCCCATGGTTCTCTGTCAGCCCCAGCAGAGCTGCAGAAGCTGCTGGTTTCCCAGGTTACTAAATCATCCCTTTACTCATCAAATAAATTCTTTTTCAGCAAGCAAGACCTCCCAGCAACAGACCTCATTCCAAAACCACCCACTTCCCCGTGCTTGGGAGACCAGAGTGTTCCGAGTGCTCAGGAAGTCATGGAAAAACCTCCTTTGCAGCATCCCAGAAGCTCTTTTCCAGCCTTTCCCCCAACTATCAAGAAAAGAAAAATAAAAGGTGGTGATTAAAAGATACAAATAAAAGAGTGTAGAGGATGGTTTGGGAGGGAAGGGGAGAAAAAAGATGCAAAACAATCCGAGGGAAAATGTCCATATTGCAGTAAAACCTGATTTTTTTTTTCCTGTTTTCCTTCTGATGATGGGAAAGTCCTGCTCTGTGATCACTGGGATCTTCCAGTGAGGGGATTTCTGGCAGCTTTTAATCTCCTCCAAGGGTCAATATGGAACTGGCCTGGTAAAACTCACCAACCTGGATGTCATTCCCAGCTCAACGTGATCCTGCCTGGTCTCATTTCGGTGATTGCTGAGGCTGTAGCAAGTCTGGGCTCAATATACTCAGCTGAGAGAGTGGGACTGAAACACACATTTCTCTTGCCCTGATGCTGCATTTAACTTCATTTAAGCTGCCCTCCTTCCCCAAACACTTCCAAACCCTTTTTAGAAAGCTGCAAACATATTCCTTGTGGAGAGACAGCAGCCACCTGGAACCAGGAGAACTGGCAAAACACGTCTGCTCAAATTATTCAGAATGAAACAACTGGGAGTTTAATTTCTTTATCAGCCTCCAAACCACAGAATCTCACAGTGATTTGAGTTGGAAAGGAGCTTGAAGACCATCAAATTCCTCAATGGGCAGGGACACCTTCTGCTATCCCAGGTGATCCCAAGCTGACCTTGGACATTTCCAAGGATGGGGCAGCCACAACTTCTCTGGGAAATCCATTCCAGGGCCTCCCCCACCTTCCCAGCCAGGAATTCCTTCCCAATATCCAACCTAAACCCACTCCCTGTCCATTCTGAGTTATTCTTACATGGCCCTGCCCTCCCCAACTCCTTGGCAAGCTCTGAGGAATCTCCAGAGACGATGTGCCACATGATAAAAAGACCTTATTTTAAATGCATCCACCTTAATTACTCCGTGTGATTAGTGCAACACAGCACAGGATCCTGCCTTCCCCTTATTAGCCAGTGGAAAGAAAGAATTAACATTTCCTGGTGCTCCATTCATTACAAATCTAAACAAAAGCAAACCCACAACAAAAGCCCCTCCTGTGCCGTTCACTTTGATCAGCTGCGAGCGAAACATAAAAGGCTCCTTTGAGGTAAAGTGGGAGCCACGTTTCCCCCTTTTTTAATTGCTAAAGAAATCCTTTATTAAGTGCTGATGCAGCCAAGGAAAAGCAGTTTGTGGGGAGAGAGGTGTTCCTCGCACGGGAGCAGCTGTTTTCCTACCACTCTGCACATCCCCAGTGCCATAATTGGAGCCTCGTTAGGAAAATTGAGGATGATTTCAGCTGACACTCCTCAGTTCACGGCAAGACTTTACAAATGTTCACTGAACACCTGACAAAATCCAGCCTGACTCATGACTAAATTAGCCTGGATTTTATGCTGGGGGAAAAAAAAACCAACAAAAATCCCCCTTCCTAAATGTTTGACTCAATAAATCTCACGTTTAAGCTCCAAAAGTCGTTTCCATCCTTCTTCGGCGTTGCGACATATGTGTGATTAAGGTTTACATGGTGGGGGGTTTTTTTGCTGCTATGAACAGTTAGGTTTACATGGTGGGGGTTTTTTTGCTGCTATGAACAGTTTATTTGATGTTTTCCCCCCCAAAGTGCCCCGGAATTCACACCTCTGCAGAGCACATCCAGGCAGCGCTCAGCACCCTCCCCCTGCTGCGTCTGACAAGAGAAATAAGTGTTAAAAATGTGACAAAAATCCGGGCCGGGAAGCACAGCATCCACAGAGAGGGACAGCAGTGAAAGACAAGTGAGGGAAAGACTCTTGGATTTGCACCAGGATCCTCGGGAATGAGACACTGGTGCCTCTGAGCACACCAGGAGATGAGAGCAGGATGTGCTCTTCATCCATTTTTTGGGGTGAACAAGTGAAGTTAAACCCTCCACAGATACCCATCAAAACCCTCCTTTAGGAGTTTTCTCCATTCCTCCAACCCCTTTAAATCAGGGGAAAAAATCCTAATAAGCAGATGGATGGTCTCAGCATAAAATCCCAGAAATTTTTGGGATAGAAGAGACCTTAAAGCTCATCTCATTCGGCTCCTTGCCATGAGCACCTTCCACTAGACCAGCGGGAGCTGCTGCCTCAGCCTATTCCCTGAGCTTGGTTGGGATGGGGGACAAGTGTGAGGATTTCAGCACTTCCCAGAGAACTTTGGGGAATGCTGGCAGGGACAGGGGTCACCCTGCAGCCACAAGGAAGCAATTGGAAGAAGAATCTCACTCCAGCCAGCAGATTTTGCCTCTTGAAATGTGGTGTTCCTTCCAGGATAACCCGAGGTGTGACAGCACACGGAGGTGAAACATGAGGAAAAATCCCCCCCAGAGCAAAGACAACCCCAAAGAGGGGAAGGTTTTACTGTCAAACACATTTATTAAACCACTGAGTTTGGAAAAGCCCTTTGATAGCAAATCAAACCATTCCAACACTGCCAAGACCACCACTGCCCCATATCCCCCAGTGCCACATCGACAGGGCTTGGAAATCCCTCCAGGGATTAGGACTAAACCACTGCCTTGTTCCAGGGCTTGGCAACCTTTTCCCTGAAGGAATTTTTCCTGATCTCCAATCTGAACCTCCCTTGGCACAACCTGAGGCCCTTTCCTGTTGTCCTGTCATTTATTAATTGGGGAAAAAAGTCTGACCCAACCTGGCTCCACCCTCCTGTCTCATAATTATCATCCAGGCTTTAGTGGATCATCAGGAACATAAAATGCAAGCAAGTTCCTGCTCATCAGATCCTTTTCCGTTGTATCCTCATGATCCAAACACCGCTTTTTAGACCTTGGGAGAATCACAGTTGGAGCTGCCACTGGTTGGATCCCAAGGAACGTCAGGAAAAGCCACATCCCCCCTCCTTGGGGTGTGCAGGAAGTGTCACAAATGGGAATAAAATGTCACCTCTTGGCTACATAAACCAAGAACTCACTTATTCATGTCAAAGACACAAGTGACCTTTGGACACAGCACAACATCTGGATCCTGGGATAACATCTGGAAAAAGCTGGATGGTGCTGCCCCAGTCAGGAAGAGGATTTGCAGGGTTTTATTCAAAAAAATGGGCAAAATCCCACCGGGAGTAATTTATGGGAAAAAAAAAGGCTGCATGTGCCCACTCACCATCAGCTTTTTAACAACCTCATCAAGGAAAATTATTTCTATGGCAACTAATGGCTCGCTTAAAAGCTGGAGCAACAAGTGCTGTGTATGAAAATGTTGGGAATCAGGGATAACAGGGATCTATCAAGTGTTATGCATCAAAATAATTCCATGGATAACGCACTGAAAGCTCAGAGCTTTCAGTATCATAAAGAGGGTGGTAACTTTTGGGGAACAAAATAGCCCTTCCAAGGCAAACCATTCCATGATTTTAGAAATTCCTAATGCAAGGCTCTTTGCTTCTGGCAGTTTTTAAAACACAAAGAGGGCAATTGTTTGGAATATCCCTCCTTTACAAGAATTCCTGCATCCTTACATTGTCCTCCTCCAAATCCTCATGGATATTGATAAGACTTAAAAAACCAAAAAAACCCCTGTGGATCTCCCACATTTAATATTGGTCTTTCCTTCTCTTCTACCAACCTCTCACTCAATATTGGTTCATCCTTCTCTTTTCCCAACCTCTGTAGATCTCACACACTCAATGTTGGATTTTCCTTCTCTTTCACAAACCTGTGTGGATCTCACACACTGAATATTGGATTTTCCTTTCCTACCAATCTCTGTGGATCTCACTCAATACTGGATTTTCCTTCACTTCTACCAAATTTTGGATCTCAGACACTCAATATTGGATTTCCTTCTCTTCTACTAAATTTTGGATCTCACACACTCAATATTGGTCCTTCCTTTTGTACCAACCTCAGTGGATCTCACTGCATATTGGCTTTTCCTTCTCTGTGTATCTCAGACACTCAATATCGGCTTTTCCTTCTCTTCTACCAACCTCTGTGGATCTCACACATTCCCACCCAATCTGAGGTTAAAATATAGTATTTCCTGATAGCTCCCACATTCCTAATCAGTATTTCAAACAAAAAAAAGTCAACTCAACTTTCCTACTGTTGCTGTTTGTTGTGCAACACTTCAATCCCCAACCAACAACAACCTGGATAAGTCCCAAATCTCGACCATCTCCTCCAAGCCCTTGGGGAAGGTGAAAGCAGCCAGGAGAGGCTCAGAGCAAAGGTGTGGTGGCCGCGAGCATGGCGGGGGCTCACCTGTGGCCGAGGGTGGCCGGTGACCAGGCAGGTCAGCTCCAGGGTCTCTCCCTCGCGGATGGTGTAGACCCTCTCGGAGTAACGCTCCTCCTCGATGTTACAGGCCAGGCCTGAGTGCACGATACGCACTGTGGGGGGGGCTGTGGGAGCCACACAGAGAAAACACATCAGCAATTCCTCCAAAGACACCCAAGGGGCTGCTCCCACACCCCTCTGCTTCTTGGCTTAGTCCGCGCGTTTGTGGTATCCTGGAATACGCAAGTTAGAAGGGATGCGTAAGGATCGGAATCCCAGAATTAACTGGGTTGGAAAAGACCTTGGAGATCATCAGGCCCAACCTGTGACCCAGCACCAGCTCATCACTAAACCCTGGCACTCAGTGCCACATCCAGTCTCTTCTTAAACACCTCCAGGGTTGGTGACTCCACCACCTCCCTGGGCAGCCCATTCCAATGGCCAGTCACTCTTTCTGGGAAGAATTTTTTCGTGATATTCTGTCTAAACTTCTCCTGGCACAGCTTGAGACTGTGTCCTCTCCTTCTGTCCTTGGTTATCTGGGAGAGGAGACCAATCCCACATGGATACACCATCCTGTCAGGGAGTTGTGGAGAGTGACAAGGTGCCCCCGAGCCTCCTCTGCCTCAAGCTGAGCACCTCCAGCTCCCTCAGCTGCTCCTCAGAAGGATCATCCAGCCCAACCCTCAGCCCTGCACAGGCTCATCCCCAACAATCCCAGCCTGTCCCTGAGAGGATCATCCCAACAATCCTGGAGCTCTGGCAGCCTTGGGAATGTGCCCATTCCCTGGGGAACCTGGGCAGTGCCCAACCACCCTCTGGGGGAAGAAAAGCCTTGTCCTGAGATCCAACCAGACCTTGCCCTGACCCAACTCCAGCCATTCCCTGGCTTCTGTCCCTGGTCCCCCCAGAGCAGAGATCAGTCCCTGCCCCTCCTGTGCCCCTCCCCAGGAACTGTCACTGCAATGAGGTGACAACTCCCCTCAGGCTCCTCTTCTCCACCTGAACACACCAGCCCTCAGCTGCTCCTCACACCCTTCCCCATCCCCATGTCCCTCCTTTGGACACTCTCCACTGGCTTCAGATCTTTCTTATGGATCTTCCCCCACAGTTACTCCTTTGCTTAGTCAGCACATTCACCCTCGTTACTCAAAGAGATTTCCATGGTCTTTATTTATCCCTCGCAATCCCCTCAAAGAAACCTTCCCAAACCCATTTAATTCCACTTCTTTTTGTTCCCATTTCCAAAATGAACTCTGCATTATTGTTCTTTTTTATTATTACTATTATACATCTTCCTAAATGCATTATCACACTCATTATGCAAATGAAAAGACTTAATTAAAGCAGGAAAATTAAGCAGGAGAAACAGCAGCAGCACCGATGCTGCTTCCCTCCAAAACCAAGACCGAACTCCTGTTGCTGTCAGTTGGGAGCAGGATTTGGACCAGAGGTTAAGTTCAAGCAGAAGCTTTAATTTTCTTGTATGTACAACCTGTAGTACAGGAAGTTACTCTGGTTTACATGTCATACACGGAGGAAAACCACAATGTTGTCAGCACCACACGGATAAATTACAGCTCCACTTCCACAAGTCTCCAAAGCCCATTCCTGGCTCTACCATTTTATTTCTGAAGCGTGAAACTCACAACTGTGAAAATTTTCCAGGAGCGGATCGATAGAAGGAAGATGATTTAGGGTCCTGCTGCCAAATAAAATCCCAGGAACTGAGGAGCACAAGAGACAAAATGGAATTGTGGGGGATATCAAAGGCCTGCTGTTTCGCCCTCTCTGCTCCTGGGGCGATACCCCTGCTCAGAGCAAGTGGAGATGCCTTCAATTCCTAATTCAGCTCTTAAATCCCAACCAGTGAGCAGAAAAATTAGACCTGAGCCCAGCAGGTCCCATTCCATAAGGAGGAATCCCATGATGTCGGGACAACATCCAAGAGCTCTCCCCAAGCCCCTGGCACGAGCTGGATGCCCCTTCCCAAGGCTGCATTTCCAGGTCTCTGTGCTCCACATCACACCCCTCTCACACCACTTTGAAATTCCAGTTGTTCTTCCAATACCCACACGGAATTCCCAGGCTCTGGCAGCCCTGCAGAGCCCCCCAACACCATTCCATTACTGGTCCAACCCACACACAGCTCCCAGTGGGCACAATCAAGGCCTGGAACTGACACAATCCTGCTGATAATTCTAATCTCCGACCTGAGTGCTCCAGCGGCCTGGAGGAAACGAGACTTGAGCAAAGGACAATGTCAGGTCAACGAAAGCAACGAGAACAGAGGAATTATTTCAGGCTGGAATGACTAAGCCTGATATTCCTGCTACCTTGCCTTGCCCCATCCATCTCAGTCTTCTATATTTAGCTCGTTTTCCAGTGTGCTTGGCCTGCCTTAATCTCTCCTGCAAGAAATCCTGTCCTCAGAGCCCCTCCAGAGGCACAGGAGGAATCACCAGAGGAGTCTGCACAGGGAATGGATGTTTCCTGCAGAGAAACACAGAATAGTTTGGCGTGGAAGGGACCTTGAAGCTCAAAGATTTGCAGCTCAACACCTCCCACTATCCCAGGCTGCTCCAACCTGGCTTTGGACACTCCCAGGGATCCAGGGGCAGTCACAGCTTCGCTGGGAAATCCATCCCAGGGCCTCCCCACCCTCCCAGCCAGAAAATCCTTCCCAATATCCCATCTAAACCTCAATTTGAAGGCATCACTCCAGCAAAGCCTCCAACAAGTTCTGCTCTTCGAGCCACCACATCCTGAGTTCCAAAGCCCCAGCAGCTTTCCCTGTCCACTCTTTTTCAGGATATTTAGCACAGGTGAACACAGACTGAAGAGCAACAAATCCCTGCTCTCAGAAAAAAATTACTCCCAAGCATCAGTTGTTCCAAGTAAAATGCAGTGATGGAATGTAAGCACAATGCTGAGCCCAGGGTCAGGTGTAGCCAGACATGAGTCAGGTTGGATCTCAGGGGAAGGTTCTTCCCCCAGAGGGTGGTTGGGCACTGTCCAGGCTCCCCAGGGAATGGGCACATTCCAAGGCTGCCAGAGCTCTAGGAGGGTTGGGATGATCCCCTCAGGGACAGGGTTGGAGTGTTGGGGTGTGCGGGCAGGGCCAGGAGCTGAGTTACCGATCCCCATGGATCCCTTCACCTCAGGATATTCCATGATTCTAAGTACATCCACCTGCTTCCCCACATGGAGATGCCTCAGCTTGACTTTCACAGGTTCACAGGTTATTCTGAGTTGGAAGGGACCCACAGGATCATCGAGTCCAACTCCCAAGCGAACGCCCACCCAAGCGTGGAACCACGGGCACTACACTCCATCCATTTCCAACTGCTCCAAAGAATTTCCCTGGATCCTCAGCCCCCTCCCTGGATCTTTCCACAGCTGCTGCTTTGCAAGGATGAAGTTGGTCTTTCCCACTAAGAAAAAACAAATCCAACCCATCCATCCCTGGAAGGTGTTCCAGGCCAGGTTGGGATCACCGGGATAGTGGGAGGTGTCCCTGCCCAAGGCAGGGGTGGAATGGAATGAGCCTTAAAGTCCCTTGCCACCCAAAACCATTCTGGATTCTATGATTCCCTTGTACCACAGATCCAGGCTGCTCCTGCTCCTCCTGCATGGACAGGGATGTCCTTGGTTGGGAGTCAGTGCCATGGTCACATCCTGACCTTAAAACAGTCCATTCATTGGGAATTATCACTATTTTCTTAAGTAGAACAGCAGCATCAACTCTTGGTCTGCTGCTCCCCTCTCCACATTCCTCAGGAATTCAACATCCTGGGACATGGAGCATCCTCCAGGAAGCACCGCAGGAGCTTCTACCACCTCCCACATTCCAAAAATGCCTCAAAATACTGAAATGCTGGAGCAGAGCCACGGAGCTGAAAGGTAAACCAGGGTTCAGCACCACATCAACAGCCTTGGGATAAAATTAGAGGAGTCAGCAACATTATTCCAACATCCTGCTGCCTTTTAAATCCAGGTTTCATTAATATTACATTTTCATTCATATTGTATTCACCTAATTTCAAATTACACCTGAAGTGCCTTTCATTTCAGTGTCTGGGTCACTGTTCCACATCCGTCACTTTTGGGCAGGCAAAAAAAAGGAAAGGAAAAACATTCCCTGGGAATTATTATGGCCAAAAAAACCCCCCACTTTTTTAACAGGAGATTAAACCAGTAATAGACAATAAGAAATATTTCTATTTTCTTTCAGTTTGAGTCTTCTGGCTCAGAAGGCATCATGTAATTATGAAACGTCACCTCCCTCTCTTCCTGCAGGAATTTTCGTTCCTCCCAAAAAGCTGCCTCCAGGGAATTAATACCAGGCAAACACATTAAAATAAGAAACACTCAGCATTGATTTCATTTGTGACACTTGGGGGAAGGATTTGTCTTGTGATGATACCATAAGAAATGCGCCAAGGAGGAAGGAATCCATCCCAGCACGGCAAATACTGGGAGCAAGGACAGACAACATTCCAGGTTGATATATCCATTATATCCAACAAATAGGGCATTTTCCATTTATTTCCCCACTGATTTTTGGGGGGAATTGTAGAGGGATCCCCTCCTACACATCACCTCCTTCCCTGAAAAGCTCTTGGAGCACTTTCCAACCCACACAATGCAGGGAGCAGGTTCAAGGCATCTTCTAAAAGAAGAAAATCAATTAGTTCTAAATGTTAAAGTTTAATTAAGGCAATGTTTTGTTGTTCCTGGCATCACAAAATAGATGCTGGTGCCAGACCCCTTCCAACACTATCCCAGGAAACAAATCCCACTTCTTTGGCTGCTGAGAAAACACAGGAATATGTTGGATTTTCCCCCAACTAGGATGGCAGAAATGCATTGAAAACAAACAGATAGAAAATCACCTCTTCCAAATGAAGCCTCAATTCTGAAACATTTAAGAAAATCACTTTTGGAAGGGGCTTTTTTATCCATGGAAGGTTGATTCCACAGCTCATGGCAAGGAGGTTGTGGATTCCTTATCCCTGGAAGAGTCCAAGCCCAAGATGAATAAGGCTTGGAGCAACCTGGGCTGGGAAAGGTGCCCCTTCCCATGGTATGAGAAGCCTTCCAAGACCAGATCCCAAGGCCCCGCCAAGTCCAGATCTGACAAGGATGTACAAATGTTCTGTGAAGGACAGAAAGGCCTTGAAGAGAAAACAGAGAAACAAAGGTTGGAAAAACCCTCTAAAATCAAATCCAACTTCCAAAGCCACCCCTGATCCATGTCCCGAAGGGCCACATCCAAAGGGTTTTAAATCCTCCAGGAATGGGGACTCCAGTGTCACCCTAATATCCAATTTAAACTTCTCCTGGTGTACCCTGAGGCCCTTCCCTCTCCTCCTGGCCCTTGTTCCCCTCCCCGGCTCCCCCCTCCTGTCAGGGAATGGAGAGAATTCCAGGTGCCCCCTGAGCCTCCTTTTCTCCAGGATGAGCCCCCCCAGCTCCCTCAGCCATTCCTCCAATGCTCAACTTCCCACCAATCCAGAGAAAAAACACTAAAAAATATTCCCTTTGGGTGTCCCAAAGCAGGAGGAAACGCTCCAGGTGCTCCAAAACCCACACAACTGCCAACGTCAGGGATCACAGGATCCAAAAAAAACCTGGTTCTTTCACTCAGCACCAAAAATTCCACTAAATGCTCCATGTATTTCAGTTTAGTTTGCTGCCTGAAAAAAGCCCAGTTTAATATTAAAGAGGAATTTGAATGCAGAAAGCCTTCCACAAATGCAAATGACTTAAAAAAAAAGCCTTTTTATAATGTTGAACAGGAATAAACAGCTTTTTAAACAACAATTTGCAGTTCTTGTGAGGCAGCACAAATCTGTCCCACAGAGCTGGGAATATCAAGAAAACAAAATGATTCCTTGAATTAAATTTGGGTTTCCTGTATTTCAGTGTCTCACACCTGGTTCTCACATCTTGGGTGTGGAAGGAACAGCTGAATGACTGGAATTTGTTCTATTTTTAAAGGAAGAAAATTATTACACACCTGATTTTCTGTATTCCAGGCTCTGGTAAAAGTTATTTCGGGGAATTGATTTGATTGAATTCAACAATCAGAGTGGTTTGGGTGGGAAGGGAACGTAAAGATTATCCCATTCCAGCCCCTGCCATGGGCAGGGACACCACCCACTGTGCAAGGGATCCCAACCTGCCCTTGGACACTCCCAGGGATCCAGGGGCAGCCACAGCTTCTCTGGGAAATCCATTCTAGGGCCTCTCGACCCTCCCAGCCAGGAATTCCTTCCCAATATCCCCTCCCAATCACTTCATTTCCAAATTTGCTTCATCACTTGGAATTGGTCCTTAAGGTCTTTCCCAACCCAAATCATCCCATTCCCAAACGTTGGCCGACTCCTGCCATGGGGTCAACGAGCAAAAGCAAGGGAACATCTGTTTTCCATCACTTTGGTAAATCACAGGCTGTGCTGGTCCAGAAAAAGAGCTGCAGGAGACCACTTCCAATGGAGAGGATTGACATTCCCAACATTCCATTCCAAGTGGCCACACAGGACTGGCAGGATTGTCACACCAACCACCCAGGAGTGCTTGGAAGAGCCCCCAGGAATTAAGGAGGTGTTCGAAACAACCCAGGTTCCAGTGGTTCATCTTCCAGGGAAATGCTCTGTGGGGTCCAAGCTCTTCCCCAAAATTTCCTGACTGAGGAATTCCAGCTGTTCATCAGTCAATCCCTGCCCTCTTTCCTTTGCCTTTCATTGATACCCACAAGGCGAAGAGCGCACATGGCAATATTCCTCCTGGAAAAAAATCCCATCAGGACACTCCTTTTTGTTGAACCACTGAAAACAGGAATAATTCCTGGAATGCTGGCAGTTGAGCAATTATTGAGGCTCTTCCATGGTGTCAATATTA
Source organism: Pitta sordida (assembly GCA_013390025.1). Taxonomy (NCBI): domain Eukaryota; kingdom Metazoa; phylum Chordata; class Aves; order Passeriformes; family Pittidae; genus Pitta; species Pitta sordida. The sequence goes on from WEKX01000475.1 coordinate 28,983, forward strand.
ATTAGGGTTTGGATTGACAGAGTACGAGAGACTCAGGAATCACCTCCCCACGGTTCTCATTTCCTGGGAAGCCAAAGCAGGTATTGATGTGCTGCTGAATCCACAACTTTCCCGTCAGCACTTCCCTGATTTATCTGGAGAGGCAGCAATGAGTGATCAACAAATCCATAAAAATTAATGAGGAAAATTAATATTAAACTCCCACCTTGCTACTCACACAACACAGGGCTGTGTACTGTTGTTTGGATGATTTACCTCTCCCTTTCCAGGGGCTCGGGACATCTCCAATCTCATTAACGGTCTGTAATTAGCCATTAATTTTCGTTACGGAGTCGGTCCTTTCTGGCAAAATCCGCCTGAGCCTCTTCCAGCCTGGAGTGGGAAATGGATCCCAGTTCTCCCAGTTAAGATGTATCCCAGTGCTGAGTTCAGTTTAAACACAACCCCCCCCCTCCTCAAATCCACATCCCATCCCACCAGTGGCTTCCTGGGAGTTGGGATTGGCCAACAGGAGCCATGGATTTTTTCCACAGGAAAATGCAAAAAAGTGGGAAAATTTCGCCTTACTCAGGTCACCACGGGCTTGGTGTGATGATGAAACAAGGCACGAGGGTCAGGATTTAGGAATAAAAAGGGGGAGAGGAAAGGAAAAATAAGTTTATCCTTGTATTCCCTGTGGTCAGTAACACCCACTGGAATGGCGGATTTGCGGCTTTCCTGGGATAACACGTTAAAACACAATTTTCACGGAATTTCTGCCACTTTATGGGATGTGAAACTGGGACAGAGACCTGGGCAGGGCAAAGGCAAAGTGCTGGAGCATGTGGCACCCAAAAAGAAAACAGGAGAATACAGCTCCCGAGCATGATTCCGGTTCATGTCAGAACCTGCACAGAAACACTGACCTGGACCTGCTGGAAAAGTCAGTGTCACCAAAGACTTGGGGTAAGAAAGAGTTAAATTCCTAACAAAAGACATTTAGGAAAGGAATCCTTATAAAAATGCCTTAAAATAGGTGGGAATGTTCACCTGGAAAAAGAGAAGGAGCTTGGAGCCCCTTCCAGAGCTCCAGGAGAGCTGGAGAGGGACTGGGGACAAGGGCTGGAGGGACAGGACACAGGGAATGGCTTCCCACTGCCAGAGGGTGGGATGGGAGATTGGGAAGGAATTCCTGGCTGTGAGGATGGGAAGGCCCTGGGATGGATTTCCCAGAGAAGCTGTGGCTGCACCTGGATCCCTGGGAGCATCCCAGGCCAGGTTGGGATTCCTGGGATAATGGAAGGTGTCCCTGCCCATGGAATGAGATGGTGTTCAAGGTCCTTTCCAACCCAAACCATTCCAGGATCCTATAAAATAATCCATGGAGTCTCTTCCCTGTGAAACAGTTTCCAGTGACATTCAAGGAATTTCCCCTCGCGTTCCCCTCCTTAAATCCATCCCAAAGTGGTTTTCCATGTGAACAAAGCCTTGACTTGATGACTCGAACAGGATTTTCTGCATATTTCCCCAGGCAAGGGAACAAACTCCTGGTTGCAGATCCCACTTCAATGCACAAGGAAGAACTTCTCACCAGAAACACGAAGCCACAACAACTTAAATCATTCAAGTTGAGCTTTGGAGACTCAAATAAATCCAGCAGCATCCAACAACTTCCTTGGATTTCCAGCAGCTGATGATCCTGCCTTTCTACTGATCCCAGAAATAAAATGAGCTTCCATAAAAATGGAAAGGCTGGGAAGAAGATTCCTCCAAAAGGATGAGATTGTTATCTTTAGACACTTTTAATTAACGTCTCATAAACTGGCCTTAATATATTCCTTAGCCCGGATTATGTGGACTCCTGGAATGTGAAATTAATTGGAAGTGCTGAAGATAACACCCAATAATGAAAATATTCATATGTGCTTTCAAATGGCCTTAATCAAAATAAGGATTTTGCAAATTCTCCTCGCAACCTTCAAGAAAAAATAAAAAAATAAAAGTGGCCTCCTAATATCCCCTCGTTATCTGTGCCCCAAAGTGTTTGATACTTTTAAATCAGAGCAGATTTTTTTTAAGTGTCTTGTTAAATATTAAAAACAAGATCCAAAAGGTTTAACATCTTCCCACGCCAGTAGAGGAGGAAAAATAAAGGTTTAAAGTCCTGCTCAAGGAACGTGGAAGGCTTTGATCAAACCCTACTGAAGTGCAGGGAAAAGTGAAATATCAAAGGAGGCAGGAATTCCCTTCCCAGGGACAGGGGGGACATCCCAGGATTGCCCTGGTGGGGTGGGATCCTGAGCAACCTGGGATAGTGGAAGGTGTTCCTGCTCATGGAATGAGATTGGAATAATGGTTGGAATTAAGTGGTTTTTCAGATTTAGGGAACAATCCTTCCATGGGCTTTCACCTGAGGCACCTTGTCCAGGTTTTTCCATCTTAAAAGACTTTTGATTTTTTAGACAAGGTGTAACAAGTTAATACAAGAAACAAATTTGGTTCTGTTTGTCTGCGTTTCTTCCCAGAAGGAAAACCCGCCTGACATTCCCAATAAAGATGAAAACTCTCAGGAAAGATCCAGGCAGTTCTGTCAAGAGAGGCTGAGGATGGATTTTAGGGAAAGGTCCTTTATATCCAGAGGGTGGCTGGAGAAACACTGAACAGAGTTTGCTCACGGACCCATCCCAAGGAGCACCCAGAGGACACGGACAGGGAATTCCCAAAGGATTCTCCACCTTGCACACAGAGGGTGGAAGTCCTTGAGGGAATGCTCAGCAAAGAGGTGACAAAGTCCTCTCACCCTTCCAGAGGGATCAGAGTTTTTCAGGAGAAGTCACATCTCCAGGAGTTTCTGGAGGTGACTGTGGGGTGTTTTCCCTCAAGTATCCCAGTGTGTCCAGTCCTGGATCCTGCTTTTCTGGGAATGTGCCTCATGAGTTCAGGCAGAGAAGGAGCCAGATTCCCAAGGCTGAGGGAGTTGGGGGGACTCAGCCTGGATGTGACACTTGGGGACACGGTCAGTGGTGGCCTTGGCAGTGCTGGGGATGGTTGGATCAATGATCTCTGAGGGCTTTCCAAAACCTTTCCAATTCTGTGATTCCAAGGAAGTTGTGCCTGTCTAGAACCTGCCCATGGAGCAACATTCCTGAGCTCCCATGAGGCAGGAATGTGCAAACGTGGTGTCACCTACAGCCTGTTCTCACACGAATCTGCTCCCACTCCTGCCTTTCCTCTTCCTGGATGTACTGAGGCCAAACAAATCATGGAATCATTTCAGTTGGAAAAGACCCTTAAATCCATCCCAGCACTGCCAAAGCCACCATTAACCACGTCCCCAAGTGCCACAACCAGCTTTTGAGTCCCTCCAGGAATGGGGATTCCTCCACTTCCATCCCCAATATGTGACACAGACACAGGGACTGAGCCCTTCAGGCCTGGAATTGTGATTATTTGGGATTAATTCAGAAAACCTTCCAAGTGCTCAAATCTACCGGTACTGATTTGATTCTTGCCAGGAGAAATCTGCTGTTTCTCTTTCTTTAAAAACAATCAAAAAAGGGATGTTTTACATCCTCTCATTTCTCACCTTACATCCCAAATCCCATTTTCCAATGCCTCCGTTCCCCCCTGACCCCACTCATCCAAGGACACACCTTTGTTCTTCCCACCACTATTTCAGCCACCACAACTGGTTTTCCTTCCAACAATATTAATTAGCCAAAAGCTAATTAACTCATTAACTAATCCTGCACATCTGGAATCCATTTGTGTCCCAGATTTTCTCTTGCCCAGAGAAGCTGTGGCTGCCCCTGGATCCCTGGATTGTCCAAGGAAAGGTCGGAGCCAACTTGACCAGAAGAACATGGGAAAGAACATCTTGGATAAGGGAACAAGGCTGCTCACAATTCCTATTTCTCAGGATACAGGAGCTGAGCACAAATGAAATCATTTCTCTGAGTGCTTAATGCCTGGAATGCTCAAGGAGAGATGAATTACCACAATTAATCTGCAAAGAATTCCAAATAAACAAACTTGGGATGACCCAAAGCTGTTTACACACAATTAGCAATCAGGGAAAACCAGAAGAGCGCGAACAGCTGTAAACAACTACAAAAGGGCTGGGAATGAGCTGGTTATGACAAAGTTGACAGAATCCCAGGGTTCTTGAGGCTGGAAAATCCCTCCCAGCCCCTGGAGCCCAGGCTGTCCCTGAGGGACACGTCCAGCCCTGCCTTGGGCACCTCCAGGGATGGGCACTCCAACCCTCCCTGGGCAGCCCCTGCCAAGGCCTCCCCACCCTTTCCAGGAGGAAATTCCTCCTCAGCTCCAACCTGAGCCTCCCCTGGCACAGCCTGAGGCCCTTCCCTCTCCTCCTGGCCCTTGTTCCCTGGGAGCAGAGCCCGACCCCCCTGTCAGGGAATGGAGAGAATTCCAGGTGCCCCCTGAGCCTCCTTTTCTCCAGGATGAGCCCCCCCAGCTCCTCCTTCTGGAACTTTTCCAAGCATTAGAGCTCCAGTTCCTCAGCACAGAAGGAATGTTTCTCCATGGGCAGGTTCTAGACAGGCACAACTTCCTTGGAATCACAGAATTGGAAAGCCCTCAGAGATCATCAATCCAACCAGCCCCAGCACTGCCAAGGCCACCACTAACCATGTCCCCAAGTGTCACATCCAGGCTGAGCCCTCCCAGCTCCTTCATGCCCTTCCCAGCTTCCTTCCCTTCCCTGGACATGCTCCTGCCCCTCAGTCTCCTCCACGTTCTGATGATCCCAAAACTGGAATCAGGTGAGGCCCCACCAGTTCAAAACTCAAGGAATTGTTCCCTCAGCTCCATTTAGGTTCAGACAAGACCTTGGAAACCCTCTGGGAGATCATTAGAGGGGTGGGAATTCCAACAGGATTCCAACAGCTCATCCAACAGGATGTCACCTCCAACAGCTCCACAACACAGAGGGTTCCTCACCACCACAATCCATACCCTGATCCTTCCAGGAATTCTCCATCCATCACCAGACACAGTTTCCAGGGAAACTCACACTTGGATCTCCTGGGATTTTCAGCCCCAGACTTAGGAAAACCAACAAAAATTCTGTATTTTTATATATATCCCAATAAAGTTCCCCAAGAGGGGAAGAATAAATAACGAAGATTTTTTCAGTCCTTTCCCTTAAAGCTGCTGCACATAAAATGTTCTCCAAAGTCAAAGACTTGCCTTTGGGATCAAAATGCTCATCACTCTCAACACTTGGAAAACTCATTTTTCCACCCCCAATGTGGATATTGGATTCTTCCAAATCAAAGTTGACATGAAACCAAGCAAATGTTAAAAATTACTTTTCTTCAATTTGGGAGATTTCCTTTTAAGAAAACAGGAATACTGGGACTCAAAACATTTTTCCCCAAAATTTGTCATTTTTTGATTATTAATGCACAGAACTGGTTTTGCAAATACGTTTCTCATCCAAATTCCAGAGTTAATTAATATTAATAATTCCAAGTAAAATTCCATATTGAGCTACCAAAGGAACAGTCAAACAGGAGACAAATCCTGAAAGGAATTTCAGCTGCTTTATCAGGCAATTTGCTGGACATTGGGGAAGAGCAGGGAGAGATGGGATACTGGGAAGGAATTCCTGGCTGGGAGGGTGGGGAGGCCCTGGGACGGATTTCCTAGAGAAGCTGTGGCTGCCCCTGGATCCCTGGAAGTGTCCAAGGGCAGGTTGGGATCCCTGGGACAGTGGGTGGTGTCCCTGCCCATGGAAGAGCTGGAATGAGATGATCCTTAAAATTCCTTCCAAGCCAAACCATCCTGGATTCCACGATTTCCCTGAGGATCTAAATGAGGTTTCCCTTCAACACAGAATCTCCTGGAATATCATGGGAATAACAAGGAATGGGCACAAGGGAGAAGCACAACCACTTGAACCACTTAATGAAACTATTTCCATGAGGAAATTTCTCCACTTGGAACAAAAAAAAGAGGAATTTTGAAACCCTCAGTGGTCCCACATTCCTCCCCAAATTCCATATTACTGAGCACAGTTTGTCCTGCCAAGAGTTTTCCAGGCTCTTCCTTCCTTCCAGGGACAGGGTTTTCCTGCAGGATTCCTTTGCCCAGCTCCTGCTTCCCTGGAACTTCTCCCCTGGTGCCTCCAGGTGATCCCAAATCCCATTTTCTGCTCTTGCTCTGATGGTCTCATTGTCCACCCTGGCAACTTGAGATGCCCTTCCAAAGGTAATTGTTATCCAACAGCAAAATTCATATTATTTTAAAGAAGAATGAAGGAAATTCCACTAATAAAAAATTAATAACAATTACTTTAAAAAAATAAAATCAATTCAAAATTATTTTTAAAAACACTCAGTTTGCAGGATTAAAAACCCCACATTTTCCTAACATTTATAAGACATTATCCCTGATTTCTCTTTCCCCCCTCACACATAAAACTTTCCTTTTCCAAGTCCAACTTCCACTCCAATCCCAAATCCAAGCCCAGCTGTGGGGAGATTCATCCCACTTCAAAATAATCCCAAATAAAACGTGTCTGGGCACATCCAGAATCCCTGGAGATGCTTTCTCCTGGTGCTGAAAAGAGCTGAGAAGGTTCCCAATCTATTCCTGAGCCATAAATACCAATTAATCTCCGAGAGGTTTTTTGGATGTTTAAGAACATCACAGACAATTAATTTCTTGGGAAGAATTACTGAGCCCCAGGGATAAATCTGGGAAGAAATCATTTCCATTGGTGGAAGACAGGATTTTCCTTTTAGCCCACAAGGACATGGAAAAGCTTGGAATTCTTAATTTTTAATGGATTATTTACTTTATTCAAGGGGTGAGACCTCATGCAACTAGAATTCCCTTTGTTTGGTGGAGTTGGAGAGCAGGAATTATTTCCAATGAAGGAAAGAGCTACAAAAACAATGATGCAATTCCAACATTAGGATGAGCCTCAGTGTTAAGGAAAACTTTGTTGTGTGAATCTGGGAATCCTGGAATGGTTTGGGATGGAAGGAGCTTCAAGATCATCCCATTCCATGGGCAGGGACACCTCCCACTATCCCAGGGATCCCAACCTGCCCTTGGACACTCCCAGGGATCCAGGGGCAGCCACAGCTTCTCTGGGAAATCCATCCCAGCCCCTCCCCACCCTCACAGCCAGGAATTCCTTCCCAATCTCCCATCCAACCCTCTGGCAGTGGGAAGCCATTCCCTGTGTCCTGTCCCTCCATCCCTTGTCCCCAGTCCCTCTCCAGCTCTCCTGGAGCCCCTTTAGGCTCTGGAAGGGGCTCTGAGCTCCCCTGGATCCTTCTTTTCTCCAGGTGAGCATTCCCAGCTCTCCCAGCCTGGCTCCAGCCCTTGGAGAGCATCTCATGGATCCTCTGGATTCATTCCCACAGCTCCACATCCCTGTGTTGGATCCCAGGTGGGATCAGCCCAAATTCCCTTCCCAGGCAGAGCCACCCAGAGCTCAGCTCGGTTTTCCACCAGCCCTTGGAGCAGCACGAATTCCTTTGGAGACAATTCCATCCGCGCTCCAAAACTCCTCCAACCTTTATCTCCCAGCTCGGGAAAAGGGGAGGAATAAATCCCCAGCAGTTCCAAAGCCAGAGGTTATTTTTGGATCCCTGCACAGACATGAGCTCATGGCTTTTTTTTTCCCCATCTAAATAATCCCTGGTTATTTATAGACACACTCACGGCCAAGAAAATTCACTGTTTCGATGGTTATTCACCAACAAAAAAAAATGATATTTTAAAGCAGCAGAATTTTAAATTAAAATCTGTAAAAAAATATGGAAAAACCTAAATATTGACCACTTCATTGTTAAATATCAAGGCACTGCTTTTTTTCTGAAATTCTTGATTTCCTTCAGAATTAAAGGCATAAATTAATTAAATATAGAAATAATCATAAATAATGAAATAAATTATAGAAATAATTAAATATATTTTCAAAATAAATAAATTTTAAACAAATTTAAAAATGCAATAAGTATCCCAAGGGAAAAGACACCTGGGCACTTTCATGTTATTATTTAAATGACTTTAATATCAAATATAATTCTCACAGTCCTGAAGTCAGACTCTACAGATAAACAAATACCTTGGGGTTTATATATATTTGTTAATAAAAAGGTAAAATATTCATTTTTAGAAAGATTTATGGGATTATCCCTTGGATGTTGTTTTCCCATGTTACTGCTGCCAGGTACTTGAGGGCTGACAACATTCAATGGGATAAAAAGATAAAACAAAAAGATAAAATTCCAACTGGAATCTGACATCTGGGCCCTAAAACTTGTCATTTCCCAGGGAGAACAACTCCATTTAATTGATTTATATTGATATTATTTCCCGCTGAGCCACATTCTTTATAAAACTGTTGGATACCATGGACAAAAACAACCGCAGGAAAATATTCCTGTGATTTTCCTTCATGCTGCATTCTCCCAAAAAATCCAACTTAAACTCTTGAATTTTTCCACTGAAAACCATTTCAGGGACAGGCTTCCCAAGGCAGTGGGGGAGTCCCATTCCTGGAGGGATTCCAAAGGGGATGTGTCACCAGTGGACAGGGACCAGTGGTGGCCTTGACTGGACGATCTGGGAATGCTTTTCCAACCTAAATTCTATGATTCCATATGGATTTCCCATCCTTGCAGACCCCATGCACCCAGGAAAATCCAGAAAACCCCAAATACTTCCTGGTGCCTGGAGCCAGAGCTGGAAGATTCCACCAGTGTTAAATTAATCCCAACAGTGTTGGTACCCATGAAAACTTGGGATATTTCCCAGCAATCCATGTTATTCCCACCTGGGGTCCGTTATTCCCATTGCATCTCTTAATGAGAGAATCCCAGGATCCCTGAGGCTGGAAAAGTTCTCCCAGAGCATCAAATCCAAGGTCTCCACTTTGGAGTCATTCCAGTCATTCCTTGGAAGCCTCCAGGAACGAGGATTGCAAACTTCCCTAGGAAACCCCTTCCAAGGCCTCACCACCTTTTCCAAGATTAAATTCCTCCTGAGGAGGCCAAATACCCTTTTCCTTAAGCACAAAACCCCCACAGACACTTGGAGCTCTCCCCATCCCCTCAGTCTGTCCCACAATTCCATAAAATCCCAGATTTAAGGCCGGCACAATGGAAGGAGGGGAAATAACGCCACTGCCACAAGTGGGTCAAATTTAATCTCTGGATTAAATTATCGGGACTGGAAAATTATTTCCTCCAAATCTATCCTCAAAACCATCTTTTCTAATCCAAGGTTCGGAAGGAACTAAAGGGGAGAAGGGATAAAAAACCCTCTTTGGAGGATTCAGCAGTTAATTACATTTCTCTGGAAATTAGGAATCCTGGAAAATTATTGGCCTCTTCTTTTGGATGATCCCAGAATGGGAAAAGAGTTTCTTTCTCAGCAACATTCCTAAATTTCCTTCCACATCCCCTCTTTCTCCTTCACCCCCCAATTCTCCCAGAACAAAACCTTCCCCTGGGATGTTTTTTGGTGCCTTTCTATCTTCCCGCAAATAAAGCCCCGTGAGAACAACACCCAAAGCAGGAGGAAAAGTCAACGCCTGCTTCCCACCTTCTCCCGGGAAAACAATGAGCGGCAGCACCCGACATTCACTATTTTTAGCTCTTCTCCACAGGTACGGATTCCAGGAACGCTGATCCACCCTGACACTCCAAAGGGCCTGCAGGGAACTGAGCTCACAATGGATTATTCCACTCCAGATGTTTGGGATGAGGAGAAAAGCAGGTTATTCCTTCCCTCTGAGCCACACGGCTGAGATTCCACAGGAAAACCTGGATTCGCTCACACAACCCAAACACAGGAACTAATTAACTCCAGACATAACGAAGCTCTACCTCCTTAGAGCATTTCAGCCTTGCTGGGGGAGATTTAATGATCCCACAATTCCTTGCACTGTTATTCCAACACTAAAATCCTAGGAAAGGTCACAAATCCAGGTAGCAGAGCTCCATGCGGCTCCAGGCTGCCTTTGCTTTCCTGGGATTAAAAAGAAATTCCATATTTGGCTTCAGAGGGAAGAAATCCAGCAGGGACAACTTTGTCTCTTTGACTTATAAATTTGAAGCCCAACTTCCCGATCAAGTACAAATCTTGGAATCCTGGAATGGTTTGGGATGAAAGGAGCTTCAAGTCCATCCAGTGCCACCCCTGCCATGGGCAGGGACACCTCCCACTGTGCCAGGGATCCCAACCTGCCCTTGGACACTCCCAGGGATCCAGGGGCAGCCACAGCTTCTCTGGGAAATCCATCCCAGGGCCTCCCCACCCTCCCAGCCAGGAATTCCTGCCCAATATCCCACCTAACCCTCCCCTCTGACAGTGGGGAATCATTCCTCCTTTTCCTATCATTCCATGCCCATGGAAAAATCCCTCTCCCTTTTTTTTTCCTATTCCCACTTTAAATCCTAAAAAGCCACATAAATATTCATGAAATCTCTGATTATTTCCCGCCTCTCCCAAGATGCTTCTCAACGTCACAAAACCCCTCAAAAACTAAGGAGAAGAGTTCCATGGAAATTAAATTCCTCCTCAAGGAGCTGAGAAGAACCACTCAAAAAGATGGAAAAGGGATAATGAAGGGTCCTCAAAGCTGAGCTGGAGTCTCCAAAGGTTTTGTCAGCATCATTCCGAATCCCCAATATTCCTTCTAGAGACATTCAGGGCTGGAATATTCCTCAGAAAGACTTCCAGGACTGGAAATATGAGGAACATCCCTCAGTGATATCCAAGGCTGGACTGTTCTTCAGAGAGGCTTCCAGGGCTGGAATATTCCTCATATTGGAGGAGTCTCTATGAGGAATATTCCAGTCTTGGATATCTCATCCAGGGAAAGTCTCGGCTTCTCTGGAAATTCCATTCCAAGCACAGCCAGTGCCTTTGAAATGGTGAGAAAACCAGGAAAAGTGCAGCTTAACACTGAGAATTCTGGTTTTTACAAGACAAATCAACTGATCATTCCCCAAAAACCAACAGCTTCACATTTTCCAAGGGGCAGGAATTCCCACAACAGGGAATTTGCGGTGGGATGACCATCAAATCCGGGATCCCAGATTCCGTGTTCTTGTTAATCCAAGATAATAGTGGTCCTCCCACCCCAAATCCCATCTATTCCCAACCTATGGAATTTGACGTGGGGCAATCATTAAATCCAGACTAATAATGGTCTTCCCACCCCAAATATTCCCACAGATTCCCAACCTACAGAATTTGAGGTGGGACAGCCATTAAATCAAGGATGCCAGATTCCATGTTCTTGTTAATCCAGGATAATAATGGTCTTCCCATGCCAAATTTCACACATTCCCAGCCTCCAGGCTCACGAGCTGAACCAACCTCTGCTACCAACACTCCACAAGGACACGACCAACCTGAGGCCACATTCCAACTCCTGCTTCCACCAAAAAACTCTGGGAAGCCTTGGAGAAAACCAAGAATTAAACTTTTCCAGCTGCTGTTTTCCTTGGCTTTCTCAGGAAGGGTTTTTTTTCCAGTGACAAAATAATCTGTCACAGAAGTGACAACTCAGCTGAAACTTGTCCTAACCCAGATCTCTGGGATCCCCCCCTCCCCAAGTTCTCCTGGATTTGAGAACACTCAGCATTCCCAACACTGGACTATTTGTGCCTTGAATTATCCAGACCCACTTTTTGTCATTCCTTTTGGAATTTCCTCCATCTTGGGAACTGACTCATCCCCCAACTCCCCCTTAGCCCCACCAACACCAGGAGGTCACCCCAGTGTCCCCAGCTGGATCTCTGGACACCCAGATGTTCCTGGGATGAGGTTTTCCCACCAATCCCAACTATTCCAACCATCTGTCCTGACTTTGGAAGCGACAACATGGGTGCAACTTGTCCTAACACAGATCTCTGGGATCCCTTCCAAGTCCTCCTGGATTTGGGAACACTCAGCATTCCCAACACTGCCACCTGACCACAGCGACCAACACAAGTATTGGACTATTTATGTCCTGAATTATCCAGACCCAGACAAAATTCCCAGAGGGAGACAAAGGACCTGGAATCTGTCAGCTCCTATTTTTAAAAGCCAAGTCGCTCCATTTAAACCTGACCTAATTCAGTGGCTTTATTGAGGGTTTTTTTTCCCTTCAGGACACCAGTTTTCTCCTGCTTTTTCCTCAAAAAAAACACCCCAAAACATTTTTGTACTTTGAAATAAATACAAATATAAATAGCAGAAATGCTGCTCCAAATACAGAGTTTTCCTGCCAGATTAAATCCAAACTTTTCCCTAGCAAAATATAGACCAGAAAAATCCCAGAAATGTTTTTGATGATGTTTGATGAACATCAAATCCAGGCCTGAGCTTCCTGAGGGTGCTCCTGACTCTTCCTTGTGGGTCCCTTCCAACTGACAATAATCTGTGACTCTGTTCCACCAACACAATCCTTGTTCCCACCTCCAGGTGGGATCCCACCCTTCTCCTGCCCTCAGTGGGTGCCAGGAAGGTGCTTCACCATCAGGATTCCAAGCCCTGCTTCCCAAGCATGGTGGGACTTTAGGGATAACATTCCCAGTCTAAACAATGCCTTCCCCCCATTCCAGCCCTACCCTGCACCTCTGGAAAGGAGGGATCTCACACCACCATGGAATGCTTTGGCTTGGATGGGACCTTTATGATCATCTTAATACAACAGTGACACCTTCCACTATCCCAGAGATCCCAAAGAGGCCTTGGACACTTCCCAGGACTCAGTGGCAGCCACAGCTTCTCTGGGAATTCTATTCCAAGGTGTCTCAGAATGTTTTCATACTGTTTGCACTGAACAAGATCCATTTAAATCCTGAAACTCCCTTTCCCATGAAAAAAATAGCAGTAGACCTGGGTTGAAATCGTGGAGTTGGAAAGATTCTCCAACCAATTGAAGAATCATGGAATGCTTTGGGTTGGAACTTAAATCCCATCCAAGTCCCCCCTTTCCATGGGCAGGGACACCTCCCACTGTCCCAGGGATCCCAACCTGCCCTTGGACACTCCCAGGGATCCAGGGGCAGCCACAGCTTCTCTGGGAAATCCATCCCAGGGCCTCCCCACCCTCCCAGACAGGAATTCCTGCCCATTATCCCATCCAACCATCTGGCAGTGGGAAGCCATTCCCTGTGTCCTGTCCCTTCAGGGACAACAAGAAATTCATGGCTTTAAGACATTCATGACTCCAGCAATTTTCCCAGGAAATTCCAGGTTCCAGGCTGTCTGGAATTGCTTTCTGTGCTTGCTTTTAAAAATCAATCCCATTTGCAGAGGAGGAACACAAAGGTCATCAGCACCATCTCTGTGTTTAATTAATATTTGGGTAAGGCCACAACTCGATTGTTTGGTTATTAAAGTCGCCATTAACTATTAACCTTGGAATTGACGGAACCAGGGGCGTCTCTCACTTAATACTGGTATTAAAATAGAAACTGTGTCAGCCACAGATTAACTTGAAAAGCCTCCACGGGCTAAAAATAATGAACTCATCTACATTTAGGAAAAGAACAGATTTGAGCTGATTTTTAATCCCTTTCCAGGATGGAGGGGGAAGGGCTGAGCCTCAAACTGGAGTCTGGAATGTGGTGACTTTGCTCTTAAGCCGAGCTTTGCAGGTGACAAGAGGGAAGCCTGAAAAGCCAAGGGACCAGAATTGAGCCTGAGGGTTGTGGTTTGTGCAAAGCTCATCCTAGATCTAAACTCAGGGGGCAGATTAGGCTCGGGATCCCCATGGCCAAGCTGAGGGGGCTGGTGAAAGCCATTTAAACTGAGGGGACAGATTAGGCTCAAGATCACCAGGATCAAGCTTAGGGGGTTCTTGAAAGCCATCTGAGCTGAAGGGAAAAATTAAGCACAAGATCCCCAATGCCAAGCTCAGGGAACTGTTGAAAGCCTTCTGAGTTGAGGGGACAGATTAGGCTCAAGATCACCAGGATCAAGCTTAGGGGGTTCTTGAAAGCCATCTGAGCTGAAGGGAAAAATTAAGCACAAGATCCCCAATGCCAAGCTCAGGGAACTGTTGAAAGCCTTCTGAGTTGAGGGGACAGATTAGGCTCAAGATCACCAGGACCAAACTGAGGGGGCTTTTGAAAGTCATTTGAGCTGAAAGGAAAAATTATTCTCAGTATCACCAAGGCCAAGCTAATGGGGCTGGTGAAAGCCATTTAAGATGAGGGGACAAATTAAGTTCAAGATCAGCAAGGCCAAGCTGAGGGGGCTGGTGAAAGCTATTGGAGATGAGGGGACAGATTAGGCTCAAGACCACCAGGACCAAGCTAAGGAGGCTCTTGAAAGCCATCTGAGGGGAGAGATTAGGCTCAAGATCAGCAAGGCCAAGCTGAGGGAGCTCTTGAAAGACATCAAAACTGAGGGGAGAGAACAGGCTCAAGATGATCAAGGCTAAACTGAGGGGGGGGTCTTGAAAGCCATTTGAGCTGAAAGGAAAAATTAGGCTCAAGATCACCAAGGCCAAGCTGAGAACGCTGTTGAAAGTCATCTGAGCTGAGCGGACAGATTAGGCCCAAGATCACCGAGGCCAACCTGAGGGAACAGACTAAACCCAGGACCAGCAAGGCCAAGCAGGACATTTGGAAGGATCTGCCCCCCAGTTCCAGATCATCGAGTGATTTCCACCAACTGGGGAATTCCAAAGCTCCCACGGGGAGTTTGGGCACAAAGATCCCAAAGAGAGGGATCAGGGAGGACACCCTGGGAATTCTAAACCTGGAACAGAGAAAGTGTTCAACACATTTCTTATAGGTAATTCCAGCTCAGAGGGATGAGCTGAAGGAGGTCATGGGAGCATCACAATTCCAGAAATTCCAGGGATGGGAAGTACAGAAAAAGATTAAAATTTAAAAAGAAAAACCCACAAAAAATTAGGACAGGGAATAAAACATGTGGGACTTGATCTCAGCACAAGACAGAGAATTCCTTGCTCAGAAGACTTTAAGAGTTTGATTTCTGAGGAAAATTCTGTGGGAACGTGGTCAACTGGAGAGGAAAATGGGACAAAGGATAGAGGGACAGGACACAGGGAACAGCTTCCCAGTGCCACAGGGTTGGATGGGATAACGGGCAGGAATTCCTGGCTGGGAGGGTGGGGAGGCCCTGGGATGGATTTCCCAGAGAAGCTGTGGCTGCCCCTGGATCCCTGGGAGTGTCCAAGGGCACGTTGGGATCCCAGGGACAATGGAAGGTGCCCCTGACCATAGAAAAGGAGTTGGACCTGGATCATCTTTAAGGTCCCTTCCAACCTAAACCATCCTGGAATTCCATGATTATTTACTTTATTAAACCAACACAACAAAACAGAGAGAAATGTGGATTTAAGATAAAGCAAATTCTGGAAGCTCTCATTCCCCAAAAACACATTCAGCACCCAGAAAACAATAAAAAAACATATCAAGTAATAAAGATGTCTTGAAAGTTCAATAAATTCTTCCAAGGTGTGATTCAGCCCCATGAAAATCCCAAAGGACTGCAGAGCTTGGATTCAAAATTCCAAAAGAACAAATTGCTCCTGATTATAAATAACTGTCAACACTGATTTAATTATTTTTTCAGGAATTCCAGGATTATTTGGGACCTTAAAAACCATGTCATTCCAACTCCCTGTGACTTCCAATCCCTTTGGATGTTCCAGCTGATCCCGTGGCACAGCTCCAGGAACTAATCACCAGAATAAAACACTCGGATGTTTTTTCATGTCCTCGAGTCTTTCCAAGCCAAGTGAATTCTTGGATGCCCTTCTTGGCTCCGTGTCAAACTGACCACAGCCTGGCATGGAAAAAAATCCCTCCAATTCCAAAGGCTGGGTTGGTTTTCCCAGCAAAACAGGGGGGAAAAAATGTGATTAAACCAAATTTCTTGGCAGTTCTTGAGTGAATTTCTGGTTTGTTTTCATAGGAAAATAAAAGCTCTTTTTGGCACGAAAAGTTCTCGGGTTTTCCTTGGAAGCAGATGGAAAAGTTGGATTTTAATTGCTGTGTTATTAATATTTTTGGAAATTAAAGAGTACAAAATTAATTTGGGAAATTAAATGGTACAAAAAAAAGGCTTTTTTGTTAATTTCTTGTATTTTGTGCATTTTTAGGTACTAAAATGTATATTTAATATTAGACTCTGAAGTAAAACTATTTCAGAGGGTCAAAGTCCAAAGTTATCCCAATCCATAACCACAGGAGAAGAGGCTGAATCCACAGCGATCACTGGGAGCACAACATACATTCCTGCTCCTTCCTTTAGCTAAGCCCAGGAACACCCAAAAGAACCTGGAAAACCTGCTTTTCTCCCAGCATGGATACAAGGATAAGGCTCCAACAGAGCCACTGGAAAGGTTAATCCAGGATCCTTCCCATCACAATCTGGGATTTCCCCAAACATTTCTGGGTTCATCCCAAAATAATTTGATTTAGTTCTGACATATAGGTCCAAGGGCTCATTGGCACTGGGGGAAAAAATGGGAATAAACACTCCAAGGATCCCTGGATCCATCTGCACCACCCACAAATAGGAATGGCAGGATGGGGTTTGTTTTCCTGTTGTCACAATTCAGCTATTCCATGAAAAATAAACAGGGAAGAGCTGATAATTTTCCCCAAGGGAAACAGGTTGTTTATAAATCCCAGACATGGGAATTGCCATCCCAATAAGGCATTCCCACTTCTCCATTTGTGCTGCAACTGGTCTGAAGGGAACAGGGAAAGCTTGGAGCAAATCAATGGGAATGTCAGACCTGGAACGGGGACAAACCTTCATCCCTGCATGGAAAAATTTGGGGTTTAGTGGCACCTCCTGCCCTGCTCCAGGCACAGTCCCCCCAGGGAGGGACAGGGAGGACACATGGGACAAATTCAGAGGCCAAGGAGATGCTCCAAGGGCTGGAGCAGCTCTGGAGTGAGGCTGGGAACGTTCACCTGGAGAAGAGAAGGATCCAGGGAGACCTTGGAGCTCCTTCCAGAGCCTAAAGGGCCTCCAGGAGAGCTGGAGAGGGACTGGGGACAAGGGATGGAGGGACAGGACACAGGGAATGGGTTGGGTGGGACATTGGGAAGGAATTCCTGGCTGGGTCGGTGGGGAGGCCCTGGGATGGAATTCCCAGAGAAGCTGTGGCTGCCCCTGGATCCCTGGGAGTGTCCAAGGGCAGGTTGGGATCCCAGGGACAGTGGGAGGTGTTGGGACAAGAAAACCCTTAAGAGTCTCTTCCAACCCCAACCATTCCATGATATTAAGGACAAACTTGAGGATGCGCCACTGCATTCCTGACTGGAAGTGCCGAGTTCCAACAGCTCTGGGAATTGTGCCCCCAAGCCACACACCCCATTCAGCCTTCATTTATAATTCCAGACAATTCCTGTGGCTGGAAAATCCCTCCCACCCCCTGGAGCCCAGGCTGTCCCTGAGGGACACGGCCAGTCGTGCCTTGGGCACATCCGGGGATGGGCACTCCAACCCTCCCTGGGCAACCCTTGCCAAGGCCTCCCCACCCTTTCCAGGAGGAAATTCCTCTGGGAAAGGAAACACCTCCAAATCTCCCATCCCACTGCTGCAACCCTCAATTCCAGATGTATTTCCACCCAAAATCCAGAACTATTTAGTTATGCAGGAGGTGGATGTTCAGCTCCTTGTGCAGCCACGGAATGGCCCAAAAATAATTTAATCTCTTTTTGACCCAATTCTAGAACTGTGCGCATATTGATTTTTCTTATGTTGTTGTTTCCTTGCCAAACTTGGGGAGGGGTGGGAAATTATTTACTTCTTGTTCCTTCTGGGTTCCTGATTTTGTTCCAATATCACCATTTTGGCTGATTTTACTCCCACCCAGAAATATTTATCTTTGATTTAATCTCTTCATTAAATATTCAAAGCCCCAAATGAAAACATTGGGATGCCACAATATTTTAACAGGATTCCGAGCGCAGGGAATTCTTGAGGTTCTCCAAGTTCTTCCCTCATTTTTTCCAATGCTGTTCCTGCCAAGAGCTGTTTCCATGTACAAATTATCCATGGAAAATCAAGTCCTATAAAAAACTAAGAGCTCAACTTGACGATCCCAAGTTTAATGAAGCTTCTCCTGTTTATTTTGGATTAATGCCTTTGGACTTATAAACTCTGGATTTGTAGGATAAAGGTAGTTTTTAAAGTATTTTAAATATAATTCAAGTTGCTCCTGACCTAAAATCCAGGAATCTGTTTCTCTTCCTACAGGATATGGATATTTCCTCAGGAGAACAATCCCATTCCCACACAACCATCCCATCCAAAGTCATGTCATGGAATTCCAGAATGGTTTGGGTGGGAAGAGACCTTAAAACTCATTGAATTCCCACCCCCTTCCATGGGCAGAGACACTTCCCACTATCCCAGGGATCCCAACCCAGCCTTGGACACTTCCAGGGATGGGAGAACTGCTGGAAGAAGCCACATCCCAGTTTTTCCATCAGTTCTGCGGTTGTTTTTCCACTTGGATTCAGTTCTGCGGTTGTTTTTCCACTTGGATTCATGAGGTGCTGCAGCCCCTCAAAAACAATTAAACCCATGACAAAAACAGAGCTTGTCCCATTTTCCTTGTCATAAAAACAATGAATTTTGTGGCTAGATCTTCAAACCGTTCCTGGAAATGCTGCAGCTCCTCTCTGGGAATATTCTGACCACCAACACCAGAACACGTTCCAAAAACAGAGGAGGAACTGGAGGAGGAAAAGGCCCAGGGAAGATTTACATGGACACGTGTGAGACCCACATTTGGGAAAACCTTTGTAAGTGCCACAAGACAGGAGGGGGCATTGGAGGAGGCACCCTTTCCAAACCAGACTTGACTCTGCATCTCCACAGGTTCCTGGGAAGGGAAAACCTTGGATATTGGCTTCCCTAAGCCAGACTTGTTCATGCCTTGGGTTAGGCTTAATCCCACCTTTGGCTCTCCCTGTTGGACACTCTCCGGAAGAGCCTTGTCCAGCTGGGATGTGTCCCCTAAGTCACAGGATCAACCACCACAATCCCAGACTATCCAGAGCTGGAAGGGATCCACAGGGATCCAAGCCCAGCTCCTGACAGGACAATCCCCAGAATCCCACCCTGTGCCTTCTCAAAATCCCAATTCCAGGTCTTTCCACCTCAGCACCTCCCTGGCAAAGATGATGCCAACTCATCATCCACACCTGCTGTCCAACCACAGTCCCGACTTTTCCTGGATACAGGGATGGGGGACAGTGGCATTAATTAGAGGTCACCTCTGGATAGACTCATTTGGATCCTGGACTTCAGAATGACCTTCAAAGGTTGAGGGTGTTGATCTACAAGAGCTTGTGATCCTTTCTGCAGCTTTTCCATGGATTCACAGCTCCCATGACCAAGGAAACCGTTTCCAACACAAAGATGTCCAAGGAAATCAAAGCTCAATTTTCCAGGGATTCACAGCTCTCATGTCCAAAGAAACAACTCACCAATACAAGATGTCCAAGGGAATTGAGGCTTGATTTTTCCATGGATTCGTATCTCCCATGGCCAAAGAAATTCTTTCCCAACACAAAGATGACCAAGGGAATTAAGGCTCAATTTTCCATGGATTCACACCTCCCATGGCCAAGGAAACACTTCACCAACTCCAAGATGTCCAAGGGAATTAAAAGCTTGATTTTCCAGGGATTCACATCTCTCATAGCCAAAGCAACACTTGGCCAACACAAAAATTTCAAAGGAAATTGATTTTCCAGGGAATCTCACCTCCCATGGCCAAGGAAACACCTGCCAAAGACAAAGATGTCCCAGGGAATTAAAAGCTTGATTTTCCTTGGATTCACAGCTCCCATGACCAAAGAATCTCTTTCCCAACACACACATGTCCAAGAAAATTAAATTTTCCTGGAAAAGTCAACTTATTTCCTGCATCGTGGAGCTGCCACACATTCACAAATAGTTCTGGGAATCCTGCTTTTCCAGCTCTGGACTGGTCCTACACCCCGTGCCACATCCTGATGCCATGGGATTGATCCACAGCCTGCAGCAATTCCCTGAGGGATGCAGAGCTCCTCCAAATGCTCTCCAGGAGGGAACACTCCCTCCCTTCCCATTTTTCTGAGGTTGCTTTGCCTCATCCCACACTTAAACCTCTCCCAACATCCCAGAAATGCTCCTGTGGAAAGGTCTGACCCTGCACAGACATTTCCTTCCTATCTGGGTGAAAATCATGGAATTGCTGGTGTTGGAAACACCCTCTGGGATCATGGAGACCATGTCCCCAAGTGCCACATCCACAGGGCTTGGAAATCCCGCCAGGAATGGGGATTCCACCCCTATTCCAATATCTGGCAACCCTTTCCATGAAAAAAAATTTTCCATAATATCCAAAGTAAACACAGATGAGCCACGAGGAATTCCCAACACACCTTGACCTCCAAGAGAAGATTCCCACCAGGAATCCTGGAACACAAATTATTGGAAAGATTCGTTTGGAATGCAGTCACTATAAAACACTTGTCCTTGGATCACAATCCTTTGGGATTTTCCCCTGGGAGGGGGGTGAGGCCTTGGAATAGAATTCCCAGAGAAGCTGTGGCTGCTCCATCCCTGGGAGTGTTCAAGGCCAGGTTGGGATTCCTGGGATAGCAGGAGCTCTCCCTGCCCATGGCAAGGGGTGGGATGAGATGGGATTTAAATTGCCTTCCAACCCAAACTATTCTGGAATTCTTTAAATGCAGCTTTTAACAAAATCAGGAATAACTGGAACCACCGGAATAGCCAAGGATTCTTCTCCCAGAGCTCCCAGGAATCCAATTCCCAACACAACAACACACAAATCCTTCACGATTTGCTTTTTAAAAGCAATCCCTGAATCCCAAGCAGCCACAAATCCAGGAATGAGGGCACTGCGTGGGAGCAACGGAGCATTTCAGCTTCCCTGCCTTTGGAATTACACACTCAGTGGAGCAGGAGCTCTCCAGGTGTGAGGGACAGACACAGCGATCTTATGGATGAGTAATCCTGGTTTTCCTAGAGGAGCACACCAATAAATCACTGAGAAATTCCAAACACAGGCGCTGCTCCAAGCAGCTCTGGAGAGAGCTGAGAATGGGGGAATATTCCACCTTAGAGTTCCACATGGAAACAGCTGCAGGAATTTTATCCCATTTCATGGAAACATCACCCCAAAGGGGAAGGAGGACGTTGAGTCCTGGCTGGGGAAGGGCAGAGTAAATCCCACGGGAATCCTGGAGCTGGGGACTCCTTCAGAACCAGGGGAGAACATCCGAATATTCCCAGAATTGGGAGGAGCTGAGGATGAGGAGCAGAACCAAAACATTTTGTGGGAAATGAAGAATTTGACCAAGAACTTCCCATAAAAAAATCAAACAAGTTTTTCCAATTAAAATTCCGACAGGATATGATCATTAATTAATCCCAGGGCTGCAGCCAGGCTGGGAGAGCTGGGAATGTTCACCTGGAGAAGAGAAGGATCCAGGGAGATCTTGGAGCCCCTTCCAGAGCCTAAAGGGCCTCCAAGAGAGCTGGAGAGGGACTGGGGACAAGGGATGGAGGGACAGGACACAGGGAATGGCTTCCCACTTCCAAAAGGTTCAAATCCAACCTGTCCAGGTGATGACCCATCAATGTGTGAAAACCAAAAATCTCTTGGAGTATCAGACAAAACCTTAAATCCCTTTTTTCCAGACATTTTGGGATGAAAGCTCCCCATTGTCCCTGACACAGAGGGAGCTCACATCAAGCATCAACCAGTCCAGCCCAGTTTTCCCAAATGGAGCGGCTCTGGTTTTCCAAACTCCCTTCCCACCATCATTTTCTCCCCCAAATTCAATCCCAAACCAAGGAAAGCCTCCAAGTGTTCTTTTCCTACCACCTGCCACTGCTTCCCACCGGGATGAGATTCCAGTGGGACACAAGTTTAAGTCTGTCCCAACAAAAGAAATCAGGATTTTAATCCTAAAACCAACTCTGTTAAACCCCTCTCAGAGCCCAAGGCAAGGAGATGAACCTTAAGACTGAGCTTAAGATAAAAGCACAACAAATCCTAAATAATTCTTTTCTGAACATAATTCCCAGACTTTGTTTAGCTCCCACTCTTGTAGGGATCAGGGAAAAGATATCATGGATTTACCCCCCAAAAACATGGAATAAAACAGGTTTATTCCTTAGTTCATTGTTTCCCAACCCCTCAAATTCCCCCAGGATTAAATGCTGCTGTTCCTGGGATGGTTTCCCTGATCTTAGAGAAGAAGGGTTGGAAATTCTCAAATCCAGGTTGGATAGGGCTTGGAGAAATCTGGGAGAGTGGGAATAGTCTCTGCCCATGACAGGGGCTGATGTTTAATTTAAAGGTCCATCCAACCCAAACCAGTTTGTGATTTGAAGGAGCATCAGCACTTGGAAACAGCAGGTTTTCCCTTAGAAAAGAAGTGTCCAAATCCAGGTTGGAGACAGACCCTGGAGAAACTTGGGATAGTGGGAATTGTCTCTGCACATGGAAGGAGATGATATTTAATTTAAACCAGTTTGGAATTTCAGGAACATGAGTCTTCCCATGGGACAATGAGAGCATCCCTGAGCCAAACCAGATTCCCACTCCACTCCCTCATTTCCCTGCTCAAGTTTGGGAAGATTTTCCCCCTATTTCTTTGATGCATTTAAGACATCCCAAGAAAACTCAGCAACCCAACCCCATCCTTTGATTCCCACTTTTTTTTCCTCCACAAACCTCATTTTCACCTTCCTACTTAAAAAGGCAACGAGCTGCCAAGTCCTGCTGCACATCCCTTTGAATTCCTGATTTCCCTGGTTTATTTTCTTCTCAAATCAAAATGGAAAACATTCCACAAGACCTTCCAGAAGTTTCCCTCAAGTTGGTTTCCACTCCAAGAGCTCCCTCTGCTCCATCCTTGGAGACCCAGGGATGGATCCAGAAGGAAAAAGCTGTTGGAATTCCCACTAAAATAAGCTCCTGATATCCCACCTCCTGTATTTTTCCATGATTTTGGCAAAGCCAAATGAGCCTTTAATAATGCCAGCAGCAATTAAAAATCCTTCTCCTTTTGTTGGGTTATTTTTCTCCCCTTCAATTAAATCCTAATTATTGTTATTTACATCCCTGGAATTCCTTGGAAGCTGTGCCAGGAGCGGGGATCCCACTGGGACAGGTGAAGCACAAACCCAACCTCATCCCACCCTAAAGGCTTTGCAAATCTGTCTCAAAAAAAAGGGGGGGAAAGCTGAATTTTCAG
Organism: Pitta sordida; assembly: GCA_013390025.1. Lineage (NCBI taxonomy): Eukaryota > Metazoa > Chordata > Aves > Passeriformes > Pittidae > Pitta > Pitta sordida. The sequence continues at coordinate 52,226 of WEKX01000475.1, forward strand.
GTTTTTATTGGTTTCCCTGGTACTCTCCACATCTCCCATGTGGAATATTCCCTCAGTGACTCCCACCACACCCAAAAAATTGGGAAAACACCCTCCCCTCTTCCCAGATTCTGAGGGCTTAAACATCCCAGGAAGTTTGGTTTTCCCTGCACAGGAATATTTGGGATCAGACACTGAAGCATCCCCTGAAAATCCAGATCCACACACAGCCCAAATAATTAATTCCCTGTTCCTCCTGGAAATCAGCTGCAAAACCCACCCAAATTCCCAGGAGTGAAGGAGTTCAGGCCTTGCCTGGGAGACACAGCCAGGAAGGATCCCCCTATTCCTTAAACACACTCGATATCCCCAAGGTTTGCCTCCGGCTTGTGCAGCGCTCCCACAACTCCCCACAATCCTTAAGGAACACCCAGGAGCTCCATTCCCTTCTCCCAGCTCAGCCCAGCCAGGAAAGGGCTCCCAGGGAGGGGCTGCCAAAGCCCAGGAGTGGAATTCCCTGGGAATTCTCCAGGTGGGAGCTGCTTTTCCACTTTCCAAGCCCTGCAGCCTGAGGAGCAGCTCTGGGCAAGGAATGTTCTCCTGAGGAGAAGGTTCATCCCAGCAGGAAAA
>WEKX01000475.1:60116-72860 GCA_013390025.1 Pitta sordida
CTTCCTCCGCCTCCCCTCATCCTCCTCCTCCTCCGCCGCCGCCGCCCCCCGGGTCCCGCCGCTCCGCCGCCGGGCGCGCAGGGCTGCGGGCGGTGCTGAGCCTGGATGTGCAGGGTGACCCGCTCCCGTGTCAGCCGCTCCAGGATGCGCGGAGTGCTGGACCTGCGCTGGCACGGGATGCGCGGAGTGTGTCCCCCGCTCTGCCCCGGGATGCGCGGGGCGGTGTCGCCCGCTCTGCCCCGGGATGCGCGGGGTGGTGTCACCCGCTCTGGCCCGGGATGCGCGGGGCGGTGTGACCCCCCCCTCTGCCCCGGGATGAGCGGAGTGTGTCACCCGCACGGGGCCGAGATACGCGGAGCGGTGTGACCCGTTCCAGTCCGGGATGCGCGGAATGTGTCACCCGCAGGGGGCCGAGGTGCGCGGTTCAGTGAGATCCGCTCTGCCGTGGGATCCGCGGCGCCGTGCGACCTATTCTGCCCCGGCCCTCGCGAAGCGCTGTGACCCGCTTCACCCCGGGATGCGCGGAACGGTCCCCCTCTGCCCCCTCTGTCCCGGGATGCGCGGCGGGGCACAACCCACATGGATGAAACCGGGATGAGCCGCGCGGGGCGGTTCCGTTTTTCCCGGGATGCGCGGGCCGGTGCAGTCCCGTTTTCCCCGGGATGCGCGGTACGGTTCAGTCCCGTTTATCCCGGGATGCGCGGGCCGGTGCAGTCCCGTTTATCCCGGGATGCGCGGACCGGTGCAGTCCCGTTTATCCCGGGATGCGCGGGCCGGTGCGGTGCGGTGCGGTGCAGACAGTGCGCGGCGCCCTGGCCCCGCGCTGCCTCCGCGCTGCGCTCCGGGTGCGGCGGGGGGGGCTGAGCCTTGGTGACAGAACTGTGACCCCGCTGTCCTCCGGTGCCCTCCCGCTCCACCCCGCGCCCTCTCTGCCGGTGCGGGGGCACCCCCGGGCTCGCCCTGTGCCACAGGTGACACCCACTCGTGGCTTTCCCAGCATCCAGTGGCCGAAATCCCTGCGGAGTGTCCCAGGGCTAAGGACACTCAGCACACCCTGGGGTGACAGACGTGGCACAGGGAGGGGCTGAAATCCCTGTGGGGTGTCCCAGGGCACAGGGCTAAGGGCAGTCACCGCACCCTGGGGTGACAGAGGTGGCACAGGGAGGGGCACCGAAGGGACCAGGTGCCCTGTGGGTCTGAACACACCTCAAGCGCTGGTTTTTCAGCTGCTCCTTCCCTCTCCAGGGATGTTTGTCCTCCCTGAAGGATCTGAGACCCCCAGGCTGCCTGATATCCCAACATTTTGAGCTCCATGGGAATTGTGCTGGTGAAAGTCTCTTGCCTTCATAATTTCCCAGAGCAAACCGAGGATTTGTTGGGAAGTGACCGTCCCTGTCCTCTCCCTTTTTCCCTTGATTCCTGCAAGGACTGTCCCAAAACATGGACACCTTGGACACAGTTTTCCTCAGCTCCCTGCCTCACTTCAGGATTAGTGCTGCAGGCCAGGAACAAGTGACATTCCCTGGAAGGAACAACTGCACAGTCAGGGTTTCCTGTGACCCCCTTGGCATGAGGCGGGACGGTGTTAACAAGGCTTGGATGGTTCCAGTGCTGTCCTGGGCACTGGTGCCAGGGCTGTGCTGCCTTCTGGGACCATCCAGGGCATTGCTCTGCTGAGCTTCCCCCCTCAAAGTGCTCCGAGCATCCCATCCCTCCCGTGGGAATACCCTGATGGATGCCAAGTGGGCCCATTCCCTATTCCCAGGAATGCAGGAGATGGAAGGAAAGGTGGGCACAGCCCTTCCCAGTGCCCAGGGAGCTCAGGCTGGCGCTCAGCACTGCCTGGAGCTCATTCCCAACCTGTGAGGGTGGAGCTGAGGCTGTGCCCGAAATTCCATGTCCCCAGAAGGGTCACAGTGCCCTGTGCCCTCCCAGGTGCCCTCCCTGCGTGGCACCTCCACTGCTCATTGTCCCTGTGGTGTGAGGGTTCAGAAACTCGTAGATTTTAGTGAGGTAAGTGTAAGCTTAGAGATTTTGGTGAAACAGAGACATTTTGGTGAATTTTAGGAGGATTTTAGAAGAATTGGGTGATTTTCAAAGCATTCACTGGGCCTGAAATTTAACATCCAATGTTAAAGGTAAGAAAGTCTTAGAAAAGTTCCCAGACCTGAAACATAAACAGAACCCTAAACCTCCCCCCAAAAAAAACCCTTGGAAATTTGTGAAAATAACTCCCAGTCTGTGAGGAAACAAGTGTGTAAATTCCTGTGGGATAAATGCCCAAATAATTCCCATTTAAAGATGGCATCTGACAGGGCTTTTTTTAAAATGACTTATTCTTAAATGTTTAAATGTTACATTTTCTCCTAAGCTCTGCTGTGTTAAACCAAGCCCAACCATGTCACTAGACTGGAGTTTACTGAAAGGAAAAAAAAAGGAATTAAAATCTCTTACCGAGTTGTGTCCCAAATTATATAAAATAAATCAAATAGGGATGGAGTTACTACGGCTGAAATAATTTAACTGGGAATTGTCCCGGGGCTGACTGGTGAAACTCCTGGTCTGGGATGTTCCCAGGGATTATTTGGCACTGCAAAGGTTCATCTGTGGCTTTTTAACTCCCCAAAAAGTTCCTCTTCCATGGAATCCCAGGATTTTGTGCCACCCAACCTGAAAGCATGAAGGGAAAAATGAAAACACACTCATGGCAGACACTGGATTTAAGCTGGATTTTCCTGAATCCGAAGGGAGTTGTCCCAGCTGGGGCTGCAAGGATTTCATCCATCAGTGTGGAGCAGGAAAGGGCTTTGGATCCCAAGTTAATTGGGCCTTTCTTCCCCCAGGAATAAGGAGCCATGTATATTCCCAGTATCCAGAGGATTGTGAAGTGCATGGAGCAACCAGTGTGTGTCATAGAGGGAGGTAAATTAAATTAAATCAAATCAACCAGAATTAGTCCAACTACTGAAATAACAAAATCCCGTGAGTCCAATGCTTCCCAAATTCCAGCAGCCATTTCTTTCAGGAGCTGTTTTAGCAGCTTTTTCCATTTTATCCAACACCAAACACAAGCAGATTCTTTTCTTTCGTTGTTGAGAACGAGACTATGAGGGACAGGAGGAGAGGGCAGGGCCTCAGGCTGTGCCAGGGGAGGCTCAGGTTGGAGCTGAGGAGGAATTTCCTCCTGGAAAGGGTGGGGAGGCCTTGGCAGGGGCTGCCCAGGGAGGGTTGGAGTGCCCATCCCTGGAGGTGCCCAAGGCAGGAGTGGCCGTGTCCCTCAGGGACAAGGTGGGGATGGGGCACAGCCTGGACTCCAGGGGCTCAGGGATCCCGGGATCCTGTAGCACCTTTACTCTGGGGACACTTTCCCAGCCTTCCTTTCCACTTTGCCCCCTCCTGGAGAAGCTCTTGGCCTCTCCCTGGGCTTTCCCAGCAGCTTCAGTTCCCACATTCACTGGTTTTCCTGCTCAACCAAGGGGACCCCTCCAACTCCTTCTTCTTTAGTTGGGCTCATCCCCATTTTCTCCCACCCTGTTTCCTTTTGTTGACAAATCCCATTTCTCCAGTGGAAAAATGCTGCAGCTCCTGGGCCTGGGAGGAGAGAGGAGCAGGGCTGGGCTCCACAGGGAACACCAGAAATTCCCTCCGGCTCCTTTCCCTGCGAGAGGCCAGAACAAGCCCTGGTTGCTCCATTGGTTTTCCTTCATCCTCCTGAAGGGCTCATGTTGAACTGGCAGGAAAATGCAGGCTGGACTCTGGGAATGTGTGTGGTTGTGCTCCCAGCTGGGAAAAGCAGCTCCATGGATCCCTGATCCCAGAGATGCAATCCAGCCCCTCTCCCTGGGGGTGACCGAAAGGGACATTCCAGTTACTGGAATTCACGTGGTTTGGGTTGGAGGGACCTTAAACCCACCCAATGCCACCCCTGCCATGGGCAGGGACACCTCCCACTGTCCCAGGGATCCCAACCTGCCCTTGGACACTCCCAGGGATCCAGGGGCAGCCACAACTTCTCTGGGAAATCCATCCCAGGGCCTCCCCACCCTCCCAGCCAGGAATTCCTTCCCAACATCCAACCCTAAACCTCTAAACCATTCCCCTTTATCCCGTCACTCCATGGCCATGAAAAAAAATCCCTCTCCATCATTTTATAAGGCCTGAAAAGCCTCAAGAAACTCCAAGTTTCCATCCACCCCCAGCGTGATGTGTCTGCAGGGAAGACCCAAGTGAACCGTGGAATCCTGGAATCCTGGAATTGGATTTGTTTGGATTGGGTGAAACCTTCCAACCCATCTCATTCCAACCCTTGAGGGGATGATGGAACTCTGGAGACACTTCCAGTGCCTGGGTTTTGCTCCCTGCAATGATGATGTTGTTGCCCCAGCACGATGTGTGTGTTGGTTTTTTGTGTGTGTTTTTGTGTGTTTTGGCTACAAAAACCTCAACCTTGTTGTGTCAAAGAATCAAAATAATCTTCTGCCCTGCTGAGCTAACGCTGCCTGGCATGTGAACAGCAACTCCCTGGAGTGGAAGGGGAGGACAGGAGGAAAAAATAAAGAAATGGGTCACATTTAATTAACTGGCGACAAATGGGGCCGTTCCATCCATCAGGGACATTGTGGCCACGAGCTTCGAGTTACAGGCGGAGGGAGAAGTTGAACATCCTGGAAATCATCATAATAATAAAAATAAAAAACATTTAAAATGTGTTTCTGGCTGTCTGACAAACAAGTCGTGAACAAAGAACCCCAGGAAGGCTGACATTCCCAAAATAATGAGTGTCTCGTGTATTATCAGCAGAAAAGGAGGAAGAAAAAAATTAAAATTAAAATTAAAAAATAAAAAAAAAAGGAGTGAATTCTTGTTAAGGTAAAGGGAAATATTAATACCCAACATTCCTGCTGCTCAAGCTGCCCCTGTTCCACGAGGGAAATGAAACTTGGGAGTTCTTTAGAATAACGCAATCAAAGTGAGTTTATTTCCCTGAATAAAATCAAATCCCATTGGATTCTCTCCGTTCTTCATCGTGAAGGAGGGAACAATTAAGTTTCAGCGCAGCAACCACATATTAAACACAGGATGGGCTTTATTAGCCCAGAATTTCATGGAGAGAGCTCTGAACCAGATCCTGCTTTTCTTCCCATCCCAAATCCTTGGAAGGAGGCAGGTCCCATTCCAGAGAAACCCACTGTGGTGTTTAACCCATTGTGGTTAAAGGATATATTGATTTAATACCAATGGAAGGAGGATTTATTGATTTGAATCAATTTCGGAGCGTTGATGGGATGTTGGGAATGGCCTCCCAGGGACCAGCAGGTTTCCTCATGGGTGACACGGGGTGAAAGCCCTTGGGAAGGTGCTGAGGGATCGGTTTGGTGGGTCTCACACTCCCCAGGGAGCTGGAGATGAACAAATGAATTTTTCCCTGTCCCATTCCACTGGTGGTTCCTGGCCATGGACAGGGAGCTTGGAGGTGTCTGGAGAGAGTGGGAATAAAAGGAACACTCGTGAAATGCTTTGGAATTTGGGATGTTTTCCACCTTTTGGCTGGTGCAAACCATGGAGCAGCTGCCCCCAGAGTGCTGGCACGGGTTGTCCAGAGAACTCCAGGATCCCTGAGGCTGGCAAATCCCTCCCAGCCCCTGGAGCCCAGGCTGTCCCTGAGGGACACGGCCAGGCCTGCCTTGGGCACCTCCAGGGATGGGCACTCCAACCCTCCCTGGGCAGCCCCTGCCAAGGCCTCCCCACCCTTTCCAGGAGGAAATTCCTCCTCAGCTCCAACCTGAGCCTCCCCTGGCACAGCCTGAGGCCCTTCCCTCTCCTCCTGGCCCTTGTTCCCCCCCCGGCTCCCCCCTCCTGTCAGGGAATGGAGAGAATTCCAGGTGCCCCCTGAGCCTCCTTTTCTCCAGAATGAGCCCCCCCAGCTCCCTCAGCCCCTTCCCATCCCTGTTCCCTTCCCTGGACACGCTCCTGCCCCTCAGTGTCTCTGTTATCCTGAAGGAATTCCCTCCAGGACTGGAAGTGTCCCAGCAGTGCCATTCCCAATGTCCCATGTCCCAGAGGACATTCCCATTCCTGCTCCTGTGGCCACGAATTGTGGCTGCCCCATCCCTGCAAGTGTCCAAGGCCCCTTTCTTCAGTGGGAAGAGCAGACCCCTTTCCTTAGTCCTGGTCTAAGTTTGGCTTTTGTTTTTGGCTCCTTCGCAGGCCCATCTCCTTATTCCTGGTTTAATTTTGATTCTTGTTTTCTTCCCCTTCTCAGACTCCTTTCCTTAGTCCTGGTCTAAGTTTGGCTCATGTTTTCCACGGAGTTCTCTGCTCCTACAGGAACCTCAGAGATGTTGGGAATGTGCAGAAATTTCCCGTCAGGGAATGTCTGGAAAGGTGAATTTTCCCCTGAAAATTATAAAAGGAAAATGTCAAACAAATTCCTGGAACATAAAGAGGGATAAAAGGGGGAAGATTGGAAAAAATTGAGGAAAAAAAAAGCCAAATATTGGATGAATTTTTGTCCAGGAGTCAGAACTTCCCTTGTAACTTTGGAAATGAAAATGATGCAGCAGAATTTCGAAAATAAAAGAGCCAGAAAAATGGGGATAAACCCTGGATTCAGGAATTTCCATCACCTTCAGTAGTAACCAAAAAACATAACCCCCAATGTCTCAATACTAAAGCTGCTCTAAATCTTCAGCCTCGATATCCTCGGGTTAGTTTTGGATTTTTCCAACCCTCAATATTCCAGGAGAGGCAGGTTTTTTAGGAATTGGTGGCTGTGAAATCCCCTGGAGAACTTCAGCTGCTCTTTTGAAGAAATTACCCAATAAATTAAAATATCAAATATTCATCCAGCAATCTGTTTGACATTCCAGTCAAATTCCTGCATTTTTTTGCAGGAAGACACCGTTGGCTGTTTCATTAATAACGTATTTATTATTTATGGATTCCTGGATTATTCATAAAACAGAAAAATAAAGAGTGTTTTCCCACTGAAGTGAACACGTGGGACTAGGAAAAAAAAGGGGGAAAAAAAAGGAAAAAACTCTCCCATACAAAAATCAGTGGAATTTTCAGAGGTAATCACATTTCCCTTGGATCAGCTCCTCATTCCTTAAAGGATGGTTTGGAATAGGTCCAGTTGGAACTGGGAGTTTCCAACCAGTTGAATCAAAGGGTTGAATTTAGGATTTTGGCCAGCTTTTAGAGGAAAAAAGCTGGAGTTTTGTCCTCCTCCTTTAATTCCTTCAGCCTTTTCTGTTATTTCAGGGTGCCTGGAANAAAAATCAGTGGAATTTTCAGAGGTAATCACATTTCCCTTGGATCAGCTCCTCATTCCTTAAAGGATGGTTTGGAATAGGTCCAGTTGGAACTGGGAGTTTCCAACCAGTTGAATCAAAGGGTTGAATTTAGGATTTTGGCCAGCTTTTAGAGGAAAAAAGCTGGAGTTTTGTCCTCCTCCTTTAATTCCTTCAGCCTTTTCTGTTATTTCAGGGTGCCTGGAATTCCAGCTCGGATTTTCCAGGAATTAGTGGGGTCTGAGTGGTTTGTAGGTTGAATAAACTCAACTTCCTTTTACCAAGAATTTGGGATAAACTCCATGGAGGGTCAAGTCCTGGAGCCACAACTGGGCCAAGAATTCCTCCAGGGAATTCCAAGAGGAGCAGAATGACCGGTGGGAATCAATCCCGGGGTGGCTTTTGCAGNACTCCTCCCCCAGCCCATAGAGATGCCTGGGGTTTTTATGCCCAAAGTGAAGAACCCGGCACTTGGACTTGTTAAATCTCATACTGTTGGAGTCTGCCCATCTCTCCAGCCTGTCAAGGTCCCTCTGAAGGGCCTTCCTACCCTCCGGCAGTTTAACATTTGCCTCCAGCTTGGTGTCATCTGCAAACTTGCTGATGATGGACTCATTTCCCTCATCCATAACGTCAATAAAGATGTTGAACAGTGCCGGGCCCAACACTGACCCCTGTGGGACTCCACTGGTGACTGGCTGCCAGCCGGATGTGGCACCGTTCACCAACACTCTCTGAGCTCGTCCATCCAACCAGTTCCTAACCCAACATAAAATGCTTCTGTCCAGTCCATGCTCTCAGTTTCTCCTGAAGTTTACCATGGGAAATCATCTCCCTTGGCAAGGACCAACGTTGTGGATACCGGGAATCTCACTCATCAAATTCCATTGAATTCCTTTCCCATCCCATCCCACCTGCTACAAACCAACCTCTGCATCCCAGGAATATGACATCAATCCCAAGAATCTCTCCAAGGGGGAGAGACCCCCCTCATTCCCAAGTGATTGAAAACATGAGGAATGAATCCCTGGAGACACAAACCGTTGTCCCAACTCTGAGCCCAAGGTTAGACCTGGCTGCACTTGGGCTCCACACAGAGCTTAGAAACCTTCCTTGGAGGCACAGTGGGATTTTTGGGATTGTCCTGGGAGGGGCCAGGAGCTGCACTGCCTGATCCCCTTCCAGCTCTGGATATTCCAGGATTTTAAGGGAAGCCTCATGACTCAATGGGAAGGTCTCCTTTACCCTTTAACATCTTTCCCTTCTGTGTAAATCATTCAAAACTCAATTTAAACTCGCTTTTATTTGAGGTCTTCCATCCATCAAGTCATAAGATGAACCTCAGCATCCAACTTTAAATCCCATTTGTATAAATTCTGATTAACCCCCTTTTTGTTAATGACTTTAATGAGCTTTCGGTGACCCTAAATCCCTCATTTCCCACAGACTGGAGGATCCTAATTCAGGATTTCCCATAATTTGATGGATTTAGGTGGAAAACAGCAGGATTTCATGGGGAATGTGAGTTCTCTTGAGGGAGGGAAAGGGGGAAAAAAACCAGTTGGGATGGTTTTTTCTGTGGAATGAAGCTCAGAGGGGACTGTGGAATAAGTTGGAAAAATGAAAAACCAGTTCCCACAAAGCAAAGCTGGAGTGTCATCATGGAAACAAATCCTAAAATAACTCCAGCTGGGGAAATCAGGCAAAACATGGATGGGAAAATAAAGATAAAAGAGGGGGAAAAACGGGGGTTAGGGACAAGAAGTTTAGGAATATTGGCAATATAAAGGAATTTAAGCAGAAGATGAAATCAGTGCTGTGATCTTGGGATTTCCTGAAGAGCTGAAATCCAAGATAAGTTTGGTTTCCTTCACATCCAAGAAAAAACAAACACTCAAGTTTGTTTTCCTTCAGAAATCCAAGAGAAACAAACAGTCAAGTTTGGTTTCCTTCAAAATTCCAAGAAAAACAAACACTCATGTTTTCTTTCCTTGAGTGTTTTCCTTGGATTTTGAAGTAAATAAAACATGTTTTACTTGGATTCCTGAAGGAATTATTTTTATTTTTATTTTTAATCTATTTCATTATTTTTATTTTTAATTTATTTCATTATTTTTATTTTTATTTTTCATTTATCATTGACTTCACCGTGGTGCTCTGAGATGAATCCTCTCAGCAGAGAATGAGAAGAGACCTTCAAGCTCATCCCATCCCATCCCATCCCATCCCTTCCCATGGAAAGGGTCACCTCCCGCTGGATGGGATTTGAATGGGAACTTCCAAGATTTCCTGGCACCCGGAATCTCCTCACACCATGAGGGAGAGGAGCTGTCACCACATCCAGGACAAAACCCACCTGGGGTTGGAATTCCACACTCAGCTCCTTCCAAGAGGCATCTCGGAATATTCAGCATCCTCATCCCTCTGAGCCTCAGCACAAGGGAAATGTTCTTTATAATCCCCTGCTCGGAATAAAAATATCCTCTGTTATAATCTGCTCAGCCTCCCCCTTCTCATCCCGGGATTTAGGAGAGGGAAATCAAGGGGGGAAACAAATAAACCAAATGAGTCACCCACTAACCCGGGTTTTATCGGGAAAATCGCTCCCCTGGAATCCAAAACAGGATTAAGGCAGAACCTTTAAGGTCAGGGATCCATCTGGCAGGAGGGTGGAGAGGAATATTCCCCTTGGAATGTCCAGGGTTTTTCAGGATCACGTAAAGCAAAACAGAAGCAAAGGTTATATGGTCTAGCTGGGGGGTGTAGGGCTGGATGATCCTGGGTCCCTTCCGGCTCGGAGTGGCCTGCTAGACTGTGAGGGAACTGGGTTTGTGTTACCGCTCTGGGATGTGCTTTTGGGTGTTAGATGGTGAGTTGGACTAGATGATCCTTGTGGGTCCCTTCCAACTCATAATATTCTGTGATTCTGTGATTCTGTTATTAAAAATAAAAGCTGTAAGGAAGAGGGTGACCAAAATAAACCAGGAGCTGGGAGAGTTGGTTTGGGAAAATCGTCCTCAGGGGAGGAACTTCAGAGTATCAGAGTATTGATAAGGTTGGAAAAGATCTTGAAGTCCAACCTGTAATCCAACTAAATCCTGACCTGCACCACTTTCAGCTGGAGGGATTGGCTCCAGGCAGACTCATGGAATTCCTGAGGTTGGAAAAGCTCTCTGAGATCATCAGCTCCAGCCTGGGATCAATTCCCACCTTGTCCCCAGCCCAGAGAACTGAGTACCACATCCAGCCCTTCCTTAGACACCTCCAGTGCCACATCCAGCCCTTCCTTGGACACACCCAGTGCCACATCCAGCCCTTCCTTGGACACCTCCAGGGATGGAGACGCCATAATTCTCATTATTTAAGAGATGCTTTTTGATATTCCAAACATTCCTAAAAGAACAGATGATGAAATGCCCCATGTCCTGCTGGGTTCACTTGTTTATCCAGAGCCTCATCCCCAGGGCACTAATTGGCTGCTTGAAATCCATCAGATTTGGGATGTTTAGTTTGATAAACTGAAGTTTTGCTCATGTCCTTCTGCTCCTGCCTCAGGCAGGTCCCCGATGTCCCTCCGCTCCAACCTGGATCGCTCTTGGGGCTCTTGGAGAGTTGTGGTCACAGTGAGGTTCATCTTCCCACCCCCACTCCATCACCTGCCTCTCCAAAGGTCCTGGATCCCAGAGATCTTTGTCACAGCTCCAAGAAAAGCAGCTGCAGAGTTTCCTGATCCAGCCACTTTGGTGTCCATGATCTTGGAGTTGGTTCCTCTCTGCATTTCCCTGACTCTCTGTCCTTGGAGCACCAAACCCACCTCTTCCCTTCTCCAGCTTCATCCAGCCTTCCCTTTGTGCTTGGCCTCCACCTCTTTCCTTCTCCAGTTTCATCCAACCTTCTCTCAGTTCCTGACCTCCACCTCTTCCCTTCTCCAGCTTTCTCCAGCCTTCCCTCTGTTCATCTCCTCCACCTCTTCCCTTCTCCAGTTTTATCCAACCTTCACCTTGTTCTTGGCCTCCGCCTCAAAACACAGTAATTCCGCTGTCCCTCCTTCTCCAAAGAGTTTTTTCCTTCTTCTGGCCAACCCCCCGAGGCTTCCAGGAGAACACAACCAACAGGGTTTTAAATAAAGACTTGCTCCTTCCTGACCTTTGGGATGAGCCCCTCCGGCTCCTGCTTTCCAGCTGAGGGGGCAAATCACAGAACCACTGAGTGGTTTGGGTTGGAAGGGACCTTCAAACTCATTTAATTCCAACCCCCTACCTTGGGCAGGGACACCTTGTGGGCCTGATCCCTGGGTGGGCGTTCGCTTGGGAGTTGGACTTGATGATCCTGTGGGTCCCTTCCAACTCAGAATAACCTGTGAACCTTCCACTGTCCCAGGTTGCTCCAATCCATCCAACCTGGCCTGGGACATTTCCAAGGAAGAGTTTGAAGGGAAATTTGCCTCGTTGCCTGTTCAGTCTGCCCCTCCCTGGAGAAGAGTGTTGGTGGCTTTTCCATGATGGGAAGGCAACTCCACCTCTGATTCCAAAACGGATGGTACAGGGAGCTTTTCCCAGCCAGGCTGAGCCTTCACCAGTGGGAGACATCACCTGATCCATCTTCATTCCTCCGAAAATGCAAATAAATTCTTTAGAAAAGACTTTTTTTTACCGCTGAGCTGAGGACAAAGCCAATTAGCCCTGAGAGAATGTCTTGAACAAGCTGAAGCTGCTTCATTAGCTCTGCCTTTGTCCCAAGCACAGCAGGGCCTGGAGTTATTGTTGGGATGGGCTGAGCCCTCAACCCCCATCCCAAATCTCCCGGGAGCAGAGGAGTTGTTCCCACACAATGATTGGTCTCAATTCTCTAATCAAACTTTGCAGAGTGCAACGATTTCAAGGGAAATCAAACTTATGAACTTGAACAGGAAAATAAAAAAGGGAATTATGGAGGTCATGGAAAGAGCTGGGAATTCACTGGGGTTTCCTGGGAGTTTTGTGGCTCCATCTCCAGGAAATCATTTTGTCGTTATCCTTCTCGGCATCACCTGAAATAACCTGCTTTATACAACCAGATTAATTAATCCCATTTGTTCACATTTCTAGAAGACCCTAAATAATTTTCAGAGGATTCATGTATCTATATATATATCTACTATTTATGTTGTTTATTTAGATATGTCGTGGTTTGACCCTGGCTGGATGCCAGAGACCCACCCCAACTTCTCCTGAAGGAGAAAACTAAAAAAAACAAACTGGAAAATAAAACTGGAAAATAAAATAAAACTGGTCACAGGCAAAAGAAGCAAGGCAAAACTATAAATAAAGAACATAAAGGGTTTATTTTCTAACTAACAAGCTCAGAACTGCAGGGGAAGCATCATTTAGAAGGCAACCTTTCTCCCCCCACCCCTCCTTCTCTTACAATAGATGTAATATTCCCTTTTCCACCAGGAGAAAAAGGGGGAACA
>WEKX01000475.1:73807-93035 GCA_013390025.1 Pitta sordida
TTATTTAAACCTAACATGTCTATTTATACTATTTGTATTATTATATTATTTGTATTATTTTATATATTGATATTATTTACTTATATTATTTAAACCTAACATTTATATTATTTATATTATTTGTANCTGAGTGTATTAATTGCATTGACACCATCTAATCAAATAATCAAAATGCTTAAATGGCTCCTATTTAAGTCTTAAAGCAAGCACCCAGAGCACAGAAAACACGACAAACCCACTGGTTTTATGGAGCCAATTTTTTGCATTTCCTTGGTCTCACTTCTATTTAAATGTGGTGAATAAATGGATTTATTGTTTGACACAGTTTATTTATTTTTTTCTTTGAGCAGAAACCTGCTCTACAGGTGGAATCGCCTCTTCCTGCCAGGAATGGGGAGGAAAATATATCTCAGTCCTTTCTAAACCTTCTCAGGAAATATTTTGAGATGTTTCCAGCTGGGGACACAGAAAATTCTGCTGCTTGGGAGACCAAAACCCAGCATGGAATGAGAGCTGAGACTGCCTGGAATCAGGCAGGGAAATGTGTCCACACAGGAAAATGGTAATAAATGCATTAATAACATGTTTTCAAGGACAGCTTTTTCTTCCCCAAACCCTCCTGACCCAAAGCCAAAGAGGGTTTGGGGCTCTGGACTCTCCATTTTTGGATCCAGCTGAAAGCAGCACCTGAAGGAGCTCTGCAATAAACTCTGGGATTTTAAATGGCCTTCCCTGGAATTGGCCAAGGCCAGGTTGGAGCAGCCTGGGATAGCGGGAGGTGTCCCTGCCCCTGGGACAGGGATGGGCTTTAAGATTCCAACCAAAACGATTCTGGGATTCCAGGATTCCCTGAGTGCTCTGATCCTCATGCCTTTCCAGTGGGAATTCAGGAGAACTGGCTGTGCAGCAATAATTACCTGCGGAGGTCATTGAAGACTTGTCCAAGGGGTTGGGGTTTGTTCATCACAAATTCCAGCAGCCTCATCCAGTCCTGACTGCACAGCTCTGGGAGAAATCCACAATGAAGTGAAAGGGATGGAAATTCCCTCTCTGAGCTCCATGGGGAGCCTGGGCAGTGCCCAACCACCCTCTGGATAAAGAACCTGGTCCTGAGGTCCAACCTGCCCCTGCCCTGACCCAACTCCAGCCATTCCCTGGCTCCTGTCCCTGCTCCCACAAATCAGGGATCAGGGCCTGCCCCTCCTCTGCCCCTCCCCTGGAATTTGTTTCAAATAAATGTTTCATTTTGGCTCAAACCAACGGGACAGAACCTTTCAACCACCTCTGCCAAAGAAGTTGCTCCAATGCATCCCAGAACCGCGACATAACATTTTTTCCCAAATGGCAAAAACTCCCCTGGATGAGCCAAGATCTTCTCAGTGGACACAAATGGCACCAGAGGAACGGGCAGGAACTGATGCCCAGGAAGTTCCACCTGCACAGGAGGAAGAACTTCTGGGCTGGGCAGTGACCCAGCACTGCCCAGATCATGCAGAGAGGGGGGAGTCTGTCCCTGGGGATATTCCATCCCCCTCTGGACACAATCCTGTGCCAGGAGCTCTGGGATGGCCCTGCTGGAGCAGAGGAGCCTCTGGGGGCCCTTCCAGCCTCATCCACCCTGGGATTCTGGGATTATTTTTCTCTCTGGTGGGTTCCATGATCCGCAAATTTGCTCCTGGTCTCCTCTGGCACCTTCAGGCTCTCCAGCCCCCATCCCTCCCCACTGGAGCTGGTGATGTTCCCTCACACTTGGATTGCACATTCCACTTTCCAACTCCAATTCCCGCTGGAGCTCTGAGTGTTTCCAGCTTCCTCTCCATCCACCAGGATAGATAATTCTGGGTAGTTTCCCTTTGTGGACATCAGCTGGAGTGAGCTGTCAGTCCCAGGTGGTGCTGGGGTCATGGGAGAAGCTGGAATTCCCAGCAGGATCGGGGCCTTGCAGCTGACACGTCCCTTAACTCGGCTTTTCATGGAAACAGCTGTTATGAGCAGGAACTTTTAGGAATTTCTAAAGAACAGGAGATAAATCACATTTTATTAGCACAAACTCTCCTCTGCTGGCATAATGAATCAGAGAATCCTGGAATATCCAGAGTTTGGATATCCAGATGATCTGAAATGACCATCCAGCCCAGCCCTGCACAGGACACCCCACCAATCCCACCCTGCCTGAGTTTAACAAGCTCTTGGAAGTGAGAAAACTTCCTTAAATTTTTTAATTAATGAGTATAGGGGACGGGGTTTCTTTTCCCAAAATCTTGAAGGTTTGATCTTTAAGCCACCAAAGCTCTGAGTTTCTCTGGATTGTCCCTGGGAAGCTTCAACAAACAAAGCCTGAGGGAGCTGAGGGTTGGAAATCTGGGAACTTAAATTGATGGCCCTGCAGAGAAATGTTGGAACAACCAGGAGATAAAAAATCCTTGGAAGTTGGAGACTCTGAGGAAAGATAAGAAAAAAAGGCTGTGGACCAAATTAGTATTAAGGGGTCGAGGTCATTAACCAATAGAACACTAATTAATGACCCCTCCCGAGTGCATCCTTGATGTACTCCAAGGTATTTTCCCGGCTCTGCTCCTCAGCTCTGGGAACCTGGAAAACATTTCCTTGGGCAGTGGAGTCCAACCTCAATTCTTACCTACAATTCCAACCTCAATTCCTACCTAAACATTTTAGGAAAGGTCTGATAAATCAAGAATGTCATTTCCAATCCCAAAGGGCAGGAATCACAGAATCACAGAATCACAGAATCACAGAATCAGTAAGGTTGGAAAAGTCCTTAGAGATCATCGAGTCCAACCTATCACCTANAGCTTCAAGGATTCCAGGAAAACCCATGGGAGAAACCCCACCCAGCTCCACTTCCATCCTGGGCCTGGTTCCAAGTCCTCCTTGGCTTTTCCACACTGGATTGTGCAGGGATGGGTGGATCATCAAAGAAATCCTGCTGGATTCCTTGGTTAGGGGGAATAAGTATTTCCAGAGGCAAGGAAATCATCCCCAGCTTAAAGGAAGTGGAGACTGCAAGTCTGTTTCTAAATAGCAAAACATGCCTGAGGCTGGACCACAAAAAGCAATAAAAACTTCTCTTTTTTTGAGGGAGAAAAAGAGAAACGGTATTTTTAAAGAATTTCACAGTTAAAGGTTTTTCTACTTCTTTTTCTGAATTTTTTTCTCCTTTAAACAGAAGAGAAAATACTGATTTTTCTCTGATTTTAGAGCTTCGTCTGTAATTGCCTTGTAAGATCTCCTGTGTTGAGAGCAGCCAAAGCAGCTCTTCATGTGGATCCTTGATGGAAAGAGACCTCAGAGCCCCTTCCAGAGCCTAAAGGGGCTCCAGGAGAAGCTGGAGAGGGACTGGGGACAAGGGATGGAGGGACGGGACACAGGGAATGGCTTCAAACTGCCAGAGGGTTGGATGGGAGATTGGGAAGAAATTCCTTACTGGGAGGGTGGGGAGGCCCTGGGATGGATTTCCCAGAGAAGCTGTGGCTGCCCCTGGATCCCTGGGAGTGTCCAAGGGCGGGTTGGGATCCCTGGGATAGTGGGAGGTGTCCCTGCCCATGGAAAGAGGTGGAACTGACTGGGATTTAAGTCCCTTCCAACCCAAACCATTCTAAGATTCTTTGATTCTACAACACCTTTACGAAATAATGGTCAAAATATATAAATTACTCATTTCTTAGAAAAATAAGAACTTCTAAATTTGGATTCACCACTTTCAAAGCCAAACCTGCTCTCCATGTGGAAAAACCCCCTTGGCCATTTCGGGATCACTCCAGACACTGGTAAGACTGGAAATCTGGGGAATGGACTCTCAGGAGCAACACTGGAAAATAATTACAACAATTTCTCATCCGAATTTGGGGCCCAGAGCTGCCCCGTTCCCACCATCCCACCCCCAGGTGTGCACAGGGATGAGGTTTGTTTTCTCCAGCCCCATTTTTTGCCGCTGGGGTTCAAAAAAATCAACCAAGGGGACAAATCCGTCTGTGTGGGCAGGACACACAAATCAAAAAAATCCTCCTTAAACATCTTCCTGACACTTGGAACAAGAAAAGAAATTGTTTCTGGAGGTTTTTTAAATCAGATTTGTGTGGGAAAACCTGGGATTCCCTGGGTAGGTGTCAGCTCTGTGTTTAGAAACAGAAAAGCTCAGAAAAACACACATGAGGATGAATGAAGATTGCTCTGGCTGCTTCCAGAATGGCTCAGAGTTATTTGAGAAATGGCAAAAAATAAAGCTGGGGGTGAGTTGTGGTTGTTGGGCTTGGGGTGTTTCACCAGAGAAAAAAAATGGGAAAGGCTCATCCCTGTCTTAAAGGAGGAGGGGGTTTTAAGGGTTTTGTTCTTGGTTAAAATGTGGGATTTTTCTGGGCACAGTTGGGGTTAGGGGGGAACAAGGGGCCAAGTTTGGTGCCTGTAGAGGAAGAGACAAAATCAAGTCCTGGTCTTGCTGGAAAAGAAAAGGGAATTTTGCTCCTGGGTTCATTCCTCATGAGAGGAGAGACGTGGAGGGCCTGGAGTGTGTCCAGGGAAGGGAAGGGAGATGGGAACGGGCTGAGGGAGCTGGGGGAGCTCATGCTGGAGAAAAGGAAGCTCAGGGGGCACCTGGAATTCTCTCATTCCCTGACAGGAGGGGGGAGCTGGGGGAGTCGGGCTCTGCTCCCAGGGGACAAGGGCCAGGAGGAGAGGGCAGGGCCTCAGGCTGTGCCAGGGGAGGCTCAGGTTGGAGCTGAGGAGGAATTTCCTCCTGGAAAGGGTGGGGAGGGCTTGGCAGGGGCTGCCCAGGGAGGGTTGGAGTGCCCATCCCTGGAGGGATTCCAAATCCCTGTGGATGTCGAGGACATGGTGTGATGGTGAACGTGGTGGAGGTGGGTTCACAGTTGGAATGGAAGATCTTGGCGGCCTTTCCCAACCTTAACAAGTGTAGCATTCCATGATTCATTTTGGAATTGGGCTTATCCAATATCCTGTACCTCCCCTGTGGATCGACCATTCCCACCTCCAGGATTTGGCACTAATTAAATATTTACAAGCAGCTCAACCAAGTGATCTACAGGAAGTTTCAGGGTTTGAGTCTATCCATGAACTTTTCATTCAACAATCAATTGGATTTTGTTTTCTTTCCACTCTAAGCAGAGATGTAAGAATGGATTTCTCATGAAGTTTGTGCTGTCCAACATTCCCAGTAATTTACTTTGCCAGGTGGAAACATCCGAGTCATTAATCATCTGGTTTGTGTTTGATACTCCTTTAATATTTAACAAGAGAAGATGGCGGTTGTTTGTTTACCCGTGACAGGGACAAACCAGCTGTGATTTCCATTCAACCCAGACAAGAAAGATGAAAACATCTCTTGAAACAGTGATTTCAAAAGGTGTTTGGTTCTCTGAATGCTCCAGAGCCACAAGGAAGGGAGAATAAATCAAGGCTGAAGTTTGGAAGTACCCAGGGAACAAGGGCCAGGAGGAGAGGGAAGGGCCTCAGGCTGTGCCAGGGGAGGCTCAGGTTGGAGCTGAGGAGGAATTTCCTCCTGGAAAGGGTGGGGAGGCCTTGGCAGGGGCTGCCCAGGGAGGGTTGGAGTGCCCATCCCTGGAGGTGCCCAAGGCAGGACTGGACACGGACATGGCATTTTTTTATTGCCATCATTTGTATTTTGGATTCAATGACTCAACTCTCCCTGTAAAAATATTCACTGGAGGTGCTTCCCCCAAAATCAATTGCCAAGGCAAGAAAAGGCAGGAGGAGCAGGAAAAATACTTCCAAGTAAACTTCAAAATAAACCCCACTTTGAGAAAAAAATATATGAAGTTTCCCATTGATATTACCCTCAATTTGGATTTGTTGGTTTGGGGGGTTTTTTTATATTAAGACACACAAATGAATTAAAATTGTCAAGCCACTGTGTAAATCTCCCAGATTTATGTAGGAAGATGAATTTGCCCATTTTTTCTATTAGGAGTAAAGCTTCTTCTTATGAAATGACCCACCTGCTGCCACGGGATTAATCCTCTCCGTGGGTTTTTGACCTGTAAACATGGAAAAATTACACCTAAAACTGCCATGGAAAATAGTATTTGTGCCTTTCCCTGCTCCTCAGCTGATGTTGGGACTGAAACAAAGCTGAGCAAGAAATTCTTTCAATCCTCTCACGTCTGGGATTCCTGGTGTACCACTGGGAGAGGTCCAAGTGTTTCTCCCGATCCGCTGAGCTTGAACAACTTGAAGAGCCAAGTGTGACGTTCCTGGGCGAGGGATTTCCCTCCATCCAGGACATGGGACATCATTTCCTCTCCATTCCATAGTTCCTGGGGTAGGAAGGAGCTTTTCCTACCAGGAATTTAGTTATTTAGGGTTGGGAGAGATTTGTTATGCCCCAAGAGCTCCAAAGCCCTGGGGATTATGGATGAGCCTTTTTGGCTGGAGAAAAGGAGGCTCAGGTGGGACCCTCTCATTCCCTAAAACTTCCTGACATGAGGATGGGGAATCAGCCTCTTCTCCCAAGGAATGAGAAACAGGACAAGAGGAAATGGCTTCAAGTTTTATTAGGCTGGGATTGGATATTAAGGGAAAATTTGCCATGGAAAGAGCTGTCCAGCCCTGGCACAGCTGCTCAGAGTGAAGGTGAGTTCCCGTTCCTGGAAATGTTCAAAATCCTGTGGATGTGACGTTTGGGGACATGGGTTAGTGGTGGCCTTGGCAGTGCTGGGCTTGATAATCTCAGAGAGCTTTTCCAATCCAAATCATTCTGTGACTCTATGAGCAAACCCCATTTTATGTGAAAATTCCTACAGGAGAGACAAATTTAAAAAAAAATCAACCCCAAAATTTTCCAAAACTCTGGAAATTCCAACTGCTGACCAAGAATCAGAGACAGCCATAAAAAAAGCAGGCAAATTCCATCTTCACCTGCTTCCCTTTTGTTTCAATGCCACCTCCCAGAGCTGGGCAATGGATTACACTTCCCATATCCCACAGATTACTCTGTTTCAGCAGGTAAAGTTGACAGTTGTCACTGTCAGCAACGTCCCATTATGGTAATGAGGAGAAAGTCATCAAATTACAAGACTCTTAATCACCCTAAATAATGTCCCGTGCCACGAGTCGCCCCATTAAAATCAATGGGCTGTTCGGAGATCTCAGTGTGAATAATGACATTAAAACCCCTTCCCTGGCTGGGAATAGAATTTAAAACATCCCAGTGTTTCCCAATTTACCTAACAAACAACAGGGGGAAACGTATTGAGTGTTGTTGAAATGGTGTCGGGACTCAAATCCAGAGGATGAGGAGGGTTTAACAAGGAGGGATGTTGAGCTTTATTGATTAGGGGCACAATGGTGGCTCCTGATGACAAGGGATATTATTTAGTTGGCTGGAAAAAAGCGGCTTGTTTGATTAAAACTGGGTTTTGGCTTGCCCTGAGGGAACAGGAAAAAACTCTGCTGAGGGGCCTCAGGGAGGAGGGAAGAGCTTGGTGGCAGATCCCAGTGATGAGACACTTGGTTTCCTAAAAATCCGAGAGGAATAACTGAGGGCTCAGCCAATGGCACCTGGATTGTAGCAGGAATTGTGTGGCAGCGGGGCCAGAGCAGGGACTGTCCCCCGTGCTGGCTCTGCTGGGGCACCTCAAATCCTGGGAGAGGTTCTGGGATCCTCAGGACAAGAAGGATCTTGAGGGGCTGGAGTGTGTCCAGGGAAGGGAAAGGAGCTGGGAAAAGGGCTGGAGAACCAGGAGCAGCTGAGGGAGCTGGGGGGGCTCATCCTGGAGAAAAGGAGGCTCAGGGGGCACCTGGAATTCTCTCCATTCCCTGACAGGAGAGGGGAGCCGGGTTGGGTTCTGCCCCCAGGGAACAAGCAACAGGAGGAGAGGGAATGGCTGCAAATTGCTCCAGGAGAGGTTTAGATGGGATACTGGGAAAATTTCCTCATGGAAAGGGCTGCTCAGGGAGGTTTAGAGTCCCCATCCATGTAGGAATTTAAAAGATGAGAAAGTGGCACTTGGGGACAAGGGTCAGTGGTGGCCTTGGCAGCCCTGGGTTAATGGTTGGAGTTGGTCTCAGAGGGTTTTTTAATGATTCTGTGATTTTAAACACATGCACACACATATTTTCCCTTCTGTTTGGGCAAACCAGACACAGGAGATCAACTCACAAAGTCCAAAAATCTGTGAACCCCAAATCCTACAAAAGAGGCGAGAATCTTCCAAATTCCAGTGGCTTGTTTTGAGATTTGGATTGTGTTTTAGTTGTCTTTATATGTAAATCACGAAGTGTCTTGAAGTTCAAGGAAACTATACCTTGAATTTCGGAGGGGTTGTGGAAGGAATTCCCTCTTCATCCCTACAATCAGCACCATCCCTGTGCAGCTTCCTGGGATTTCCAGCATTTTGTGGGATGCTCTGGAACATCACAGGGCTGGGGGAGAGCTACAGGGTGGTTGGAAAGAAACGGTGCCAGATGACAGTAATGCCTTTTCATTATCCTAAAAGCTTAGGAAACTAATTCAGAAACCAAAGAGGGTTAAACGGGATTAGAAGCATTTTTCTCTCCCCAATGCAGCGAAGAATAATCAAATTGTTATTCAAAGGAGGGAGTGGATAGTGGTTAATATATCAAACATGCTCCTCACAAGGGTTTTTACCTCCTACATGCACTAATCCTTCGGCTCTCAGGCCACTGCCACTTGTGTTGGAAAGCATCCAAGGTGGGATTTGGGAGACCTTGCTCCCGGGGGAAGGAATGTGCCACCAGCACGGGAAAGCTGGAAGACCAAGAGGAAAAAGAATGTGTGGCTTCAGAGGAAATTAGGCAGCAATAAATTGCTGCAATGGGCAAAAAATAAGGATATTCAGTGTGTTCCTGATGTCTGAAATATGAGGCTATGGGGTTGATGGAGTCCATTTAACCCTTGGGGCCTATAGGGCCTGTGTGGCCTTTGAAGCCGATGGGACATATGTAGCCCATATAGGGTTTTGTCTCTAAGTTGTATTTGTGTACAAGCCGCATCTCACAGTCCCATCTGCTCTGTCGTGCTCTGGGGAAGAACAATTTCCAACCCTGCCCTCCTTTTCCAAAACAATCAGCTCCCAAATCAGCACCTAAAACGACCAATAAATCTGATTCTCATCTGCCAAGCTCAATATATCTTATATCTTGGTTTTAAAGAAATAATTCTGCTTTGGAAACTACTGAAGAAATAGGGGGTTAATGGAGCCCACGTAATCCTTGGGGCCTTTGGGGCCTATAGAGCCTGTATGGCCTTTGAAGCCTAAGGAACATATGTGACCCATATAGGGTTTTGTCCCTAAGTTATATTTGTGTACAAGTTGTGTCTTGCAGCCCCATCTGCTCTGTCGTGCTCTGGGGAGGCTTCAAGGAGAGCAAGGAGCCATTTCCAACCCTGCCCTCCCTTTCCAAAACAATCTGCTCCTAAATCAGCACCTAAAACAAGCAACAAATCTGATTCTTTTCTGCCAAGCTCAGGATATCTTATATCTTGGTTTTAAAGAAATAATTCTGCTTTGGAAACTACTGAAGAAATAGTGACAGGGTTAATGAGGTCCATGTAATCCTTGGGACCTATGGGACCTATAGGGCCTATATGGCCTTTGAAGCCTATGGGGCATATGTGGCCCATATAAGATTCTGTCTATAAGTTGTATTTGTGTACAAGCTGCATCTCACAGCCCCATCTGCTCTGTCGTGCTCTGAGGAGGAACAATTTCCAACCCTGCTCTCCCTTTCCAAAACAATCAGCTCTTAAATCAGCACCTAAAACAAGAAACAATTCCTATTCTCATCTGCCAAGTTCAGGATATCTTATATGTGGTTTTAAAGTAATATTTGTAGGTTTGCAAACTGCCTGAAACAACAGGGAGGCAGTCAATTTTATGTACGCCCCGCTATGTCTCCCAGTTAGAAGGACTGGATAAAATTCCATCTGAAAACCAAATTGGTGGGTTTCCCTTTTTTTTTTCCTGTCTGTATTTTACACTCAAACACTCGCTGTTGTGGCCTGAAGAACCACAAGGGTTTTGGACAAATAAACCTTGGGGAGCAGGGTACAAGGTATATATTCTCATGGAGACAGGTGTTAAGCATGGCAGGAATTCCCACTGGTACATTTGGGGCAGGGATTCACCTCCATTTACTGTTTGGATTTTTTGGGAAGGGAATTCCCCAGCTCCTGGTCAATGCCAAGAATGAGTCAAGACTTTCCCAGATTGCACGTGGAATGTAACTTCCTAATTCTTTTACAGACACTGAATTTCTACATCTCAGTTCTTCCTGCAGCAAGACTTTCATAAAATTGTGGAATCATTAACCTTGGAAAAGTCCTCCAAGATTCCAACCTGCAAGTGATCCCCACCTTGTCATCCAAGTCAAGTGCCACATCCAGCCCTTCCTCAACCTCCCACGAACTCTGGGAATCTCCATGGAATGAGCTTTTCCCACACCACTGTCCCTCCATTTGGCACAAAGAGGTTTAAACCTGAATCTTCAAGGATCTTCAGAGTGTTTCCAAGGAATTTCACTCCCACCTGATGATTCAAACAAACATAAACTCCTGTCATGCTGTCCCAGAAATTACAAGTCATCTTTAATTGTAAAACATGGGTTTATTGTAGTAAAAGTATTAAATATTTCACAATAGAAATAATTTGAAGGTAATTTTGGGGTTTGGTTGGACTTATTTTTATGGAAGAATGAGTTTTTCTTGGCAGTGTTGGGTTTTTTCCTGTTGAAGCACAATCTCGGGATGCCCTTTCATGTGGAAACAAGGAGGCAGAGAAAACTTCTGAATTCTGAAATTTCTCCTTGATAAATTCCTTAAACCTCTCCATTAAACTGCACTCACCTCTGCAGGGAATTTTTGGGAAGAAGGAAAATTAGGAATCAACATAACCAGTGGGATACAGGCAGTGATGACTGTGAATGTCATTGTCTTTGGCCCAGAAACTGGTTAATTTGAAGTCACTGGAAAAAAAATCTCCCCAGAATTTCTTGCCATTAGCTGTACAAATATGTAAGTTATGCTTCTTGTTTAAAATGTATAGTCCAAAAATAATTAGCTTTGGGTTTGCATGTTCACAGTGTGAAGCCTCTGAGTTTTTATGTCTCCAAGCCTTTGAGTCAACTTCTCACTCTAGTATTTGTTTTATTGGTGAAATAATTAAATATTATAATAATACTAATTATTAAATGTAAATATATAAAAATAGAAATAATGTAAATTATGCTCATGCTAAATATCATTATAATATAATTATTATAATAATTAAAATAGGAAAAATGAAACACATGTATAGTTTTTCTCTCCTTCCTCCTCCTCCTGGTCCACCATGATCATCTCCCCCTCCATAGTATCATTTGGACAATTCTGAGTCACTCCCATGTCTTCGTGTATCCCAATTTCTGCTCCTTGCCCAGATCACATCCCTGAGTTTTGAGCAGACCTGGTTCTCCCCAGCTCCTTCACTTTGCATCTCCAAAGCTTTATTGTTTCCTAGACAAACGATTCTGGAAAAATCCACTGTCCTTGTCCTTTCTTTTCTCTTCCAAAGGGGGAAAAGAGAATTCCTGGCACAACTCTCGTCTCCCAGCTCTGCAACATGTGATGCCACAAAAGCCAGGTGGCTGCTGAGCTTTTTGGCACATCCTGATGCTTTTTGTTGAAAACAGCAATTAAAGGGACAGCTTTTAGTCACAGGACATGCACTAATTGATATCAGTTGTGTCATAACCAGGAGAGGAAAAATATGCTTCTTAACACTCAAAGGAAAAAAGAGGCCTGGATTTTTCAGGCCTTTTCCAAGTGATAAAGCTCTTTCCCTCTTTGAATCTGACAAAAAAAAAGAAAGAGCTGTGGCTCTGAAGGAGAAGCACTTTGTGAGACATAAAATAATTAGGGCCCTAAATGGTAACCTGGTGATTTTTCATTTGAATCCCTGCATTTTCCACGGAGCTCAACCCTCCCACAGGCAGCTTTGGGTTATAAATAGAGCTCAGCGGGAGTTTTCAAAACCATCTTGTTCAGTGGAGAGAATCTGCCAAAAGCAGAAGCTTTTCCAGGGGTATCTGAGCTCTGACAAGCTCCAGGTGTGGAGCCAGGACAAGCAGCTGATGCTCTCCCCAGTACATGGGAAATGTGTTTCCAAGTGTCTGCTTGACATAATTCCCACTGAAAACTTGGACTTGACTTGATCTCATCATGGACAGACCAAGGTTCTGCCTGCTCTGGTGTGTCCTGCTCCCTGTGAGCCTTGACGTGGAAATATGTAATGCTTTGGGTGGGAACTTAAAGATCGTCTTGTTCCACTCCACATGGGCAGGGACACCTCCCACTGTCCCAGGGATCCCAGCCTGCCCTTGGACACTCCCAGGGATCCAGGGGCAGCCACAGCTTCTCTGGGAAATCCATCCCAGGGCCTCCCCACTCTCACTGCAAAGAATTCCTTCTTAATATCCCATCCAACCCTCTGGCAGTGGGAAGCCATTCCCCCTTTTCCTATCAACACAATTCCTGATTAAAAGTCCCTCCCCATCAGGAAGTTGTGAGGGTGATCAAGTTCAGAGCTGAAGGCCATAAATCAACCATGGAACCCTGGAGTGGTTTGAGTGGGAAGGACCTTAAAGACCATCCAGTGTCACCCCTGCCATAGGCAGGGACACCTCCAACTGTCCCAGGATGCTCCAACCTGCCCTTGGACACTTCCAGGGATCCAGGGGCAACCAGAGATTCTCTGGGAAATCCATTCCTGTCCCTCCTCATCATCCCAATCAGGAATTCCTTCCCAATATCCCACTTAAACCTCCCCTTTTCCAGCTTAAAGCTATTCCCCCTTGTCCTGTCACTCCATATCTTGTCCAAAGTCCCTCTCCCGCTCCAGCTCCCCATTCCTTCCTCCACCAAACATCAGGGACAAATTCCCTGCTCTCTGTCCAACATTCCCTTGAGGACACTCACAGACTATTTTAAAACATCTCAGATGGTTTGAGTTTCAATCTCATTCCAAGGATAAAAAATTGAACACAATATCAAGAGTCTCTTCCTGCCTGACCCATCCCAAGCTCCAAAGATAATCTTCTTATGTATTCAAGGTCAGATAGAGGCTGGAAAACAGCTGGCCAAAAAAAAAATAGCAATAAAATATTCTTAATACCCAGTTCTGGGGGAGTTTATAAGGAGCTGCATGTGTTGGTAATGTGAATGTGTCACAAAGTGACACCAAAATCGGGATTTTTTTTTTTGGTGGTTTTATTTTGGTCCTGAGGGAGGTGCAATTTTTAATCCCTCACGTGGGAGGGATGTTCTTCATGGCTGGAAGCAGCTTTTTAATTCATACCTTAGAAAAGATGGGAAATCGGTGAATGAAGTAGTTTCTTGCCTTGTTTTACAGGGAACAGCCTCAAAAAAAAAAGCACATCCGGCCCTTTCACATGGAATTCCAATCAGGAATGCAAAGATCCATCACAAAGGTGGGTTTGTCTGGTAGTACAGAGTGTGTTGATCATGGCAGACCTTTGATACTGCTCAGTTTCATCCTACTGCCACCAGATGCCAAGGAAGTCAGGAAAAATTCGGGATAGGAATGGGAATGTGACACATAAGTTGTGTTTGAAAACCCCACTCACCTTTAGTCCAGGTTTAATGACTTTTATCATGTTTAAAACAGGTCGTGGCCCTTCTTACTCTGCTCTGGTTGACAAGGTGATGTTTGGCCAAAAGTTGGACTCGATGATCTTGGAAGGCTTTTCCAACCTTAATGATTCCACGATTCTTTCACTTTTTATAACTCTGGCACTGCACCAGAGTTAAGTGGGTGCTACTCAAACCGGGAGGAGAGGATCCTCCTTCCAGGTGTGGCAGCAGAGGGAACATGGAGAAAAACAGGGACTCTCCACGATATTCCCTGGGGTTTTTTCAAACTTCCAGCCCTTTTTGAGGTGAAAAAAATGCCCTCAACCGTCTCCTGGATTGAGCAATAGCTGATCCTGCCTTGGGATTTGCTACCTGGAACAGCTGAACGGTTTCCCCATGAGGAGGAAAGTCTCTTTTCTCCTTCAATTTTTTTTCACTTGTTGAACAAGGGAGAAACCTGGGAGTTTGTGGAGTGAGGAGAGCAGCAGTTGTGGCCCTTCGTGGTGGCTTAACACCCAGAGAGGTGCAGACACCTCCACATTCCATGGATATCCTATGGATTCTTCAGTGGAATGGGGGGTGAGAAGTGCACAGAGTGACCCTGCACTGCCACATGTCCCCTCACCTGCTCAGCTGGTGGCAGTTTGAGGACAAAACCACCACAGAAAGTCCTTTGAGAACCTCCCCAAGGTGGTGATCGGGAGCTTGAAATCAAGTCTCCAAGAGGCACTGGGGAAACAAAATTCATTTGGGAATGTCCATATCACCCTGGGGATGATCCTCAACACTTCCAGCATGGAAAACTGGTGGGACAGAGGCTGGGGTTGCTCAGGGAGGGAGATTATGTTGATCCAGCTCATGTTGGTGCCACAGAGGGTGAAGACAACTCCAATGCCAACACAAGCATCAACTCACACCAAGGATTTATCAACCCCTTCCCCTTTTTCCTGCTTATTTGGTCTCCACAGGACTAAATACTGCTGTATGGAAAGTTTCATCCAAACATCCCATTGGTCCTGAAGTTTGTTTCCTTATATTTAGATATCGTGGTCTCAAGTTGAGGGAGGGGAAGCTCCAGGTCTTTGCAGAGAGTTCAAGTATCAGTGACTAGATTTGAAATAGAAATACGGAAAATTAGGAAAGATCCAAAGGTGTTGACCAGAAATTGAGACTCAGAAAGTTTAATTAAAATTATTTTGGATCTGTTGATAAATTTGTTTTTCGTTACAAAACCCCTTTCACTCCCTTTGAACAATTTCCACTGCATTGTTGGGATTCGGGTGTAAGAAAATTCCCCATCCCTGGAAGTGTCCAAGACCAGGTTGGAGCAAACTGGGATAGTGGAAAGTGTCCCTGCCCATGGGAGGGGGTGACACTGGATGGGTTTTAGGTCCTTCCAACCCAAACCATCTTGGAATTCCATGAATCTACCACCTGAGCCTTTGAGGGTCCAAGGTGACATCTCCCCATGGATTTTCCCTCAGTGGATGAAAATTAGGCAGTGACACCATTTATTCCCTACTATTTCAGCCAGAAATCAGGAATATTTGGGGAAATGGGGTTGGTACATTCCATAGGAAAAATGCAACAGGACATTTAATTTATTGCGACATTTATTTCGTGATCAAACCATCTGTTTTCAGCAGTTTTACAAAAGATCTTCTCAGACAAACCACTGGCTGGTGCTGCCCGGATTTCTCTCCCCTCAGGCTCATTGTTGCAGGAGTGTGGCTTTAATTAATATTTTGCCACCTGCTGAGATGCAATTGCAGATTCCCAAGTTTTAAAGATCCCGGTTCTGAAACATAGAATGGAAAACTCAACGCTGCTGGACTTTGGTTTTAAACAACTTCTCTAATTAAGGAACCTGCTGAGCAAAGAGGACGAGCACATGACTGAGTCCATCTGTATTCAGCCAGATCCATAAAAAAGTTTGGCAGGTGCTTCCCTCCAAAGGAATTTCCTGAGGGACTGGGAGGGAGATATTCCGTGCTCTTCCCTTAATGATGCACTATTTTATATTCCAGTAACCAGTTGTTTCATAATATGGTGGGGTTTTTTTTTCCCTTCTTTGTTTTTCCCTTTTTAAAAACCTCAACATAAAATTTCTGGGCATATTTTTTGTCAAACTTAGCTTGGAATATTGAAGGGCTTGGTGAATAAAAGGAATTGACTATTTCACTGAATCCCAGGGTCATTGAGGTTGGAAAAGTACTCCAGGATCATGGAGTCCAGGCTGTGCCCTATCCCCACCTTGTCCCTGAGTGACACGGCCAGTCCTGCCTTGGGCACCTCCAGGGATGGACACTCCAACCCTCCCTGGGCAGCCCCTGCCAAGGCCTCCCCACCCTTTCCAGGAGGAAATTCCTCCTCAGCTCCAACCTGAGCCTCCCCTGGCACAGCCTGAGGCCATTTCCTCTTATTCCCAACCATTCAGAGTTCAGCCCTCTGCTCCTCACAAGGACGACAAACTCTGTTCTACATTTCCATCTGAGATTTCCCATTCCCAAGTGGGAATCTTGCAAGGAAACTCCCCCAGTGACAACATGATGTCCTTCACATCAAAGCAGATGTTGATTTTTTTAAGCATTATTATAACTAGGCAGCAAAATGGATGGTCCACAAATCTCAACCATTCCCAAAGATGTTTTTCATGGATAACCAAGTCAATCCAATCCAAGGAAAGAAAGAGAAGGATGGGAAGGTTCTTCCAAGAAGCCACAGGTTCTCTGGATACAAATTCATGGAACTGCACTGATTTGCACTCCTGGAGGAACTTCCAAACCACTTGATATCCCAAGGGGGACACCCTGAGGATCCTCCTGGCTTTTCTTTGTTTTAAGATCTAAATTTGATGTATTTTCAAGCAGCACATCATGGAATCCTGGAATGGTTTGTTTTGGAAGGGACCTTAAATCCCATCTCAATCCAGGAGGGCACCTTCCACTGGAGATGATGCCCAAGGAGAAGATGAGATGTGAGGGGAAGGTCCCAGGGTGATGCCAACTCTACTGGTATCTCCCCCCAGTTCCCTGACATTAGCAAATCCCTCATTTCCTGTTGGAAAATCCAATTTCCGTATACTTGAGTGACACTTTTGCTTCTGAGAGTTTAAACCCGATTTTAACTCCTCTCATTTCTTGTTCTGAAAAGGGCAAAAATAATGAATATTTTGAAATATGTGGAAGTCAGATCCGTGTGTTCCCTGGGAGCTGGGCAGGAGATGCAGGAATAATCCTTCTTTCAGGGAAGAAACATGAACACTCCAATCTATTTCCAGCAGCTCTACAAGGAATGAATCTGTGCCAGGAATGGTTTATGTTGGAGATCTGGGAAAGGTTCTTTATCCAGAGGGTGGTTGGGCACTGCTCAGGCTCCCCAGGGAATGGGCACATTCCCAAGGCTGCCAGAGCTTCAGGAGGGTTGAGATGATCCTCTCAGGGACAGGGGGGGATTGTTGGAGTGTCTGTGCAGGGCCAGGAATTGAGCTGGATAATCCCTGTAAATCCCTTCAACTCAAGATATTCCAGGATTTTATACTCCAAACCCTAATGACTGTATTCCACCATCAAACTTCCAAGTCCAAATATGTGGGATTCATAGGTTCTTTCATTTTCTCTCATTCTCCAACATCAAACAGATAGTAAGGAAGAAATTTTTTATGACTTGTGGCGAATCCCTGGCACAGGGATGGATTTCCCTGAGAAGCTGTGCCTGCCCCTGGATCCCTGGGAGTGTCCAAGGCCGGGTTGGAGAAGCCTGGGATAATGGGAGGTGTCCCTGCCCCATGGCAGGGGGTGGAACTGGATAGACTTCAAGTCTCTTCCAACCCAAACCATTCCATGATTCTATTTTTGGATAAATATTTCTATATAACTCCCCTGGATTCTGACATTCCTATGAAGAAGATCCGGTTGTATAAAGAAAGAAATCCAATTTATGAGAACTGTATGAAACAGTGGGAAGAGACCAATAGAAGGAAGTGATCTGGATTTTGTGCAAAAGCTGCCCATTGTTAAATAATATTTTTAAAGCCACGAAATGCAGAAAGCAGATATTTAAAGAGGGTAAAATTGTATTTTCTCCTTACTCCAGCGCCGCCTTCAACGACAGGCAACAACTCTGTACAAACCAAATAATCCTGTGCAAGGAGAGGAGGAAGAAAAGGGGGGAAACATGGTCCTCATGGGCATGACGAGGGGAATTGGAATGCAGGGAACAATATTCCCTCTGTCCGGGGCATTACTGTCGGAGCAGGGTCGGCTTTGGCATCTGCGCTCTGAAAGGAGGTGGTTAAATGGGAATGTCTGCAGGGAGCTGCTGGCAGAGGGTCCTTTCCAGGCGAACACTAAATTCATTCAGGGCTTTAAAAAAAAGGAAAGTTAGTCTTTAGCTTGAGCTCAGTGGATAAAGGAGCCATGAAAGGGCAAAAACATTCCTCTTCCTGAGCAGCTCTTTAATTCAGGCCTTGGAATGCGATGGTTATAAATAAACAGCGGAGCTGCACCGGGAGGGAAAAGTAGCAGTTGTGTTATTGGTTTGGTGAGGTTTTCTTATTATTTTATTTTATTTCTTTTTTTAAATTAGGGTTTTGGAATTTCAGAGAATCCCTGTGTATGTTGAGTGGGTGGGACTCACAAGGACCAGCCAGTCCAAGGCTTGGTCTTGCATAGGCCCATTCCTTTGACATTGGAAGAACAATGAAGAGAAGATTCTGTGAAGTTTGTTTTTAAATTAAGGTTTTGAAATTTCAGAAGATCCCAGGATGCTGGAAGGTGGGACACACAAGGATCAGCCAGTACAAGGTTTAGTCTTGCACAGGCCCACCCCTTCAACACTGGAAGAACAATGAAGAGAAGGTTTTTTTAATGAAGGTTTGGGAATTTAGAAGATCCCAGGATATGAGTTGATGGGACTCACAAGGATGAGCCACTCCAGGTTTTAGCCCTGCACAGGCCCATCCCTTCAACGCTGGAAGAACAATGAAGAGAAGTTTGGGGTTTTTTTAATAAAGGTTTTGGAATTTCAGAAGATCCCAGGATATGAGTTGATGGGACACACAAGGATCAGCCAGTCCAAGGCTTAGTCTGGCACAGGCCCATCCCTTTGACATTGGAAGGAATTTTACACAAGGGAATTTTACATCCACTTCAGGTTGGAGCAGCCAGGGTTGGGATTGTAGGGCCAGAAACCCTTTGGAATTCCAACATCCCAGAGCTGGTCATCCAATGCATCGCAATTGGGATTAGCTGATTTAGCTAATGGGGATTAGCTAAATTAGCTAAAAAGTCACCGCCCCATTGTCTTTCCTGACAGTTCTTCAGTTTTTATTTACAATTTCCATGAAGGAGCAAGAAAAGCAAAACCTTTCCTGGGAAATGCTTGTGGAATGTGAATGTTAATTTTTATTATAAATTATATGATTTTATTATAAATATTCTTTGACTAATGTTATGTATTAATATATTAATATGTTAATAAATACTACAAATATAATTAAACATAATAATAAATGCCCTCTATTTTACACATTTATATAATTAATAAATATATATTATATCAATATATTTATTAGTAATAATA
>WEKX01000475.1:96829-119681 GCA_013390025.1 Pitta sordida
GTCCCTTGTTCCCTGGGAGCAAATCCCAACCTCTCCAGTTCCCCCCTCGTGTCAGGGAGTTGCAGAGAATTCCAGGTGCCCCCTGAGCCTCCTTTTTTCCAGGATGAGCCCACCCCCCGCTCCCTCAGCAACAGGAGGAATGTTGCTCCATTCCAGACCCAAAGGAATTTATTGACCAAAGCAAATTCCACGACAACACTGAGTCCAGAAAGAAAACTGGGATAGGGACGCTTGATGTGGACAACTTGACAGGATCTTCCCTGTACTCCAAGGTTCTTGGTGCATCTCTCCCAAGTATTTTTCACGGATCTATTTCCATTTACCCCATGGACTTTGCAGAGGAGAAGGTAAATCTCAGGCTGTTTCCCAAATCAGACTTTAAATCTGATGGATGGAATGCACTGGGAATTATGAACCATAAATTCCAGTGATTTACAACATGTGCTCCAGGCTGGATGAGCTCCAAGAACATCCCAGACAAATTAAGGAATACAAAAGAATTAACAGCTTTACAGGACAGAACTTAGTCCTGCCTTGAAGCTGAGGATTGACATAAAACATGAGGGTTTGGGGGGTTTTATTTCGTTCTTGTCACTCTTGATAATTATGGAATCATGGAATATGGAAAGGATCCACAAGGATCATGGAGTCCAAGTCCTGGCCCTGCACAGACACCCCAACAATCCCACTCTGTTCCTGAGAGGATCATCCCAACCCTCCTGGAGCTCTGGGAACTTTGGGACACGACCATTCCATGGGGAGCCTGGGCAGTTTTCCCACCCTCTGGATGAAGAACCTTTCCCTGAGATCCAACCTGCGCCTGCCTGGCACAGTCACAGTTCCTGCCTTACTGAAATCCCCACAACTACCCTGATTGGAGCCACCAATGATCCCAAATCCCGACATTCCAATTTTCCTGCTGCTTCCAGCCCTCAGGTCTCCCCCTTGGATGAAGAACTGCTGCTCCCCAGGCCCTGCCCATGGAATCCCTCCGGAGCTTTGGGAGCAGCCCCAGGTCTCCTTGAGACACTTCAGGCTTTTCTTTCCATGGCTCATTTTCCCAGGAGCTTTTGGAAACTGCCTGGAATCCCCTTCTCTGCAGCCCCAGTGCCTCTGAACAAACCTTTTTATTCCTTTGTTATTCCCTGAGTTTGCAGCACCTGAGACTTAGCGAGGGGAGGAGAAATTCCTTGTTTCCAGCTGAGGAGTTGTGCCCTTTTTGTTTGGAATGCCAATGGATGTAGCTTGAGATCCCAGCCTGGGTCCAAGCCCTTGGAATGTTCCTCTGCTACAGGGAGATGGGAATTACTGGAAGAGAGGAATTGAGGGTGATGTGGCCCTGGTAGAGAAGCTGTGCCTGCTCCATCCTTGTTCCAGGATGAGTTGGTTGGGGCTTGGAGCAATCTGTGGTAATAGAAGGTGTCCCTGCCATGTACTAACTACAAAAGTCTCTTCCAAGCCACTCTAAAATTCCATAAGATGACTTAAATTTGTCAGAGAGGGAATTTTTCCCTTCCTGATACGAAGAGGGAAGAATTCTCCTACATTTAACAAATTCTGCCAAAGCTCTTGCTCCAAAATCCTACAAACAATCCAAGTAATCCTCCAGGGTCATGGAATGGTTTGGGTTGGACCTCGAAGATCATCTAGTTCCAACCCCCTACCATGGGCAGAGGTGCCACCCACTCCATCAGGTCCCTTCCATGAAAAATTCCAGACATAGGGCATCCAGTTTCTAGAAAAAAACTCGTTTTACACCTTCCATGAGACTCCCAACTCTGGACTATGAAAAGCAGGGATTTAGAGCCTCTGGAAACTCACTTCTCCTTCCAAAACAAAGGATACAAGCTTGACATTTCTTCCAAGCCCGTGATTTTGCACAGATCCCAGGAATTCATCCTGACCTGCTGCTGAGTCAATCTGCTGCCTTGGATGCCTTTGGAGAAGGACAAAGCGACGTCCCCGATATCCCGGGGAGATTTCTGGAGAGGAAATGTCAGCCAATGGCGTCTGGGGAGGGACGTGTGGGGACCAGACGGGCCAGGGAATCTGCTTGGGAAGAGGGAGCCAGGGAAAAACGGAGCCTGGCAGATGGTGGGATGGGAGCTCCAGGCACTCCAAAGCCCAGAGCACAAAAAAAGCAGGAATGAAGCAGCTCAGTCCTAGGGATGCATTGATCCTGTCACTGGAATAACAGGATGTCACTTATTGTTCCTGAGCGTAAATCCAGGACTAGGAATTCCTGAGGATGGGAAGAGGAGGGGCAGGCCCTGAGC
Source organism: Pitta sordida (assembly GCA_013390025.1). Lineage (NCBI taxonomy): Eukaryota > Metazoa > Chordata > Aves > Passeriformes > Pittidae > Pitta > Pitta sordida. The sequence continues at coordinate 99,106 of WEKX01000475.1, forward strand.
TCTGCTCTGTGGGGACAGGATTCCAGAGAATGGCCTGGAGTTGTAGCAGGGCAGGGGCAGGTTGGATCTCAGGAAAAGATTCCTTATCCAGAGGGTGGTTGGGCACTGCCCAGGCTCTCCAGGGAATGGGCACATTTCCAAGGCTGCCAGAGCTCCTGGAATGTTGGGATTATCCCCTCAGGGACAGGCTGGGATTGCTGGGAATGGGCCTGGAGTTGCACCTTCAGCACCTTCCCTTCTTCCCAAGTTTATTCCACACTAGCCGTGTCTGGATTCCTTGGACCCACAGCAGCATGTTTTAAATATTTTTAAGTAGTTCTCCTATTCTTCTCCTGAACTTACCTCCAAACTCCTCCTTTCTCAGTGATTTAAGTCGCTGTTCAGACAAATTTTAGTTAGTACCTCAAAAAAACAATTTTGGGACTAAATAGTGAAAATATGAGGCTTAACAAAAAATTCTCCTTGAAAAACTAATTTTAACATGGAACAGAAAATATCAGAGTGATCCCTGTTCCAGAAGGGGAACAATGGGAGGAGCTTGAGCTGATGGAAAACTGGGATGGTCATGGGAATGTCCAAGAAATATAAAATTAGGATTTATTTTGAGGAATTTTGAAAAAAAACCTGAAGCGTTTTCATTTGCTTTCCATTAAATTCAATTATATTTGAATTTTTGTGTGCAGAGAAAAGAATTCCCAGAATCCCAGAATTACTTGGATTGGGATGGACCTTATAGCTCATCCAGGCCCATCCCTGGAGGTGTCCAAGGCCAGGCTGGAGCAACTTGGGATAACGGGAGGATTCCGTGAAGGAATGAGATGGGATTTAAGGTCCCTNATTTCTGCTTTGTTTGCTTTCTAGCTTTAGGAATACAGGGAAATTCCACAATTTTTCCTGGATTCCCCAGGATTCCTCAGGCTCTATGAAGTCCCTCAATGTTTGTTTTCACCTTTCCCAACACTCATCACAATAAGCTGCTCATTAACACCCTGTTCTCTCTCTGGTATTTACTTCTCTCCTAATTAATGTTGTTCACAATCTTAATTAGTGAGAATTTTCTGGTTACAGTTGCAAATATTAACGGAGTTAAGGCGAGATTATCAATTTTTAATTTAATTTTTAACATTAATTTTTAATTTTTCAATTTTACTCCTGGCTCCTAGAAGTGAATCAGAAGGGGAAAAATGGAATCATTTCATTGGTTGGGATTTTTTTCCATTTATAAAAATTCCATTATTTCCATTTCAAATTCCCATCCATAATTTCCATCCATAAATATAAATAAATCATGGAATCATAGACCTGAGGGGGGCAAAATGTCCGAGGTCATGACACAGAGGATCTAAAGTTGATATCCCAAATCCTGGGAAATCACTTCCCTGAAGATCCTCAATAATCTGAATTTTGGAAGTATTTTCACTTCCCAAGCCAACACAAATCAGGGTACCGGCTCCACTCTTTATATTCCAGAAATATTCCCACAAAACTCACTGCCAGCAGATAATTCCGGTGTTTCTTACTTAATTATGATGATTGTACATAGATTAATTAATTAATTAATTAATTATAGCCAGGTTGTTGGTCAGGCCATCAATAAACCGCTGCTGATCCTCAGGGCTCAGGGGCATCTCCTTTTCCCAGAGAAATTCCCAATCCCTCTGCAAAATCCTCATCTGGGAACCCCCCCAGTCAAACACATCGTTAATTTAGGAATTAAATGAGTTTGTTAGTGTAATTAATTATTTATGAGTGCCTGTCCATGGGTCTGGGAGAAGGAAGGAGCCAAAAGCACTTGGAGCAGTGGGAGCCTTTGTCCAGGTGTTTTCCAGCTGTCTGGAAAATTCTTAATTTGTCTGGAATTCTTAATTTTAATAATTAATAGCTAAAATTAGATGTTGTTATGAATAATTAATGGCAAGGGGGTGGAGCATCCTTGGAATTGTGGCANTGTTTTAAATATTTTTAAGTAGTTCTCCTATTCTTCTCCTGAACTTACCTCCAAACTCCTCCTTTCTCAGTGATTTAAGTTGCTGTTCAGACAAATTTTAGTTAGTACCTCAAAACAACAATTTTGGGACTAAATAGTGAAAATATGAGGCTTAACAAAAAATTCTCCTTGAAAAACTAATTTTAACATGGAACAGAAAATATCAGAGTGATCCCTGTTCCAGAAGGGGAACAATGGGAGGAGCTTGAGCTGATGGAAAACTGGGATGGTCATGGGAATGTCCGAGAAATATAAAATTAGGATTTATTTTGAGGAATTTTGAAAAAAAACCTGAAGCGTTTTCATTTGCTTTCCATTAAATTCAATTATATTTGAATTTTTGTGTGCAGAGAAAAGAATTCCCAGAATCCCAGAATTACTTGGATTGGGATGGACCTTAAAGCTCATCCAGGCCCATCCCTGGAGGTGTCCAAGGCCAGGCTGGAGCAACTTGGGATAACGGGAGGATTCCGTGATGGAATGAGATGGGATTTAAGGTCCCTTCCCACCCAAACCATTCCTGGCTTCCCCAAATTCCTTTTCCAAACCTTCCCGTGCTTTGAGCAGCCTCAACCAGGGCTGGTTGAATTCCCGGGAATTCCTCACATTGTTATCTCCAAACTCATCTTGGCACTAATTGGTTTCTTTAGCGGGAGCACTTCCCAGCCTGGAAAGATTCCCACCTCCCAGGCTCAAGGCACAGTCCTGTGGTTTTCCCACTGGAATACAACTGAAATAAATAAATAAAGAAAGAAAACCCCACAAAGAAAAAAATATTCTCATTTTGTGACATTGGGAATAATCAAATCATTGGGTTTTCCTTCTTTTGTTCCCTGTTGGAATCCAGTTTATTCAGTAAAGGCTGAATTTTGGGGGGAATCCAACAAAACTCTCATGGAATTCTCCTGGGATTAATCACAGCGCTCCTTAAATTTGTGACATATTTCTAAATATGTATATATTTATATTTTTATATTTATTTTATTANCAAAATGTCCGAGGTCATGACACAGAGGATCTAAAGTTGATATCCCAAATCCTGGGAAATCACTTCCCTGAAGATCCTCAATAATCTGAATTTTGGAAGTATTTTCACTTCCCAAGCCAACACAAATCAGGGTACCGGCTCCACTCTTTATATTCCAGAAATATTCCCACAAAACTCACTGCCAGCAGATAATTCCGGTGTTTCTGACTTAATTATGATGATTGTACATAGGTTTATTAATTAATTAATTAATTATAGCCAGGTTGTTGGTCAGGCCATCAATAAACCGCTGCTGATCCTCAGGGCTCAGGGGCATCTCCTTTTCCCAGAGAAATTCCCAATCCCTCTGCAAAATCCTCATCTGGGAACCCCCCCAGTCAAACACATCGTTAATTTAGGAATTAAATGAGTTTGTTAGTGTAATTAATTATTTATGAGTGCCTGTCCATGGGTCTGGGAGAAGGAAGAAGCCAAAAGCACTTGGAGCAGCGGGAGCCTTTGTCCAGGTGTTTTCCAGCTGTCTGGAAAATTCTTAATTTGTCTGGAATTCTTAATTTTAATAATTAATAGCTAAAATTAAATGTTGTTATGAATAATTAATGGCAAGGGGGTGGAGCATCCTTGGAATTGTGGCACGGGAGAGGTTGGAAAAGGCCTTGGAAATCATCGATCCAACCATCCCCAGCACTGCCGAGGGGACACTGACCATGTCCCCAAGTGCCACGTCCACAGGGACCCCCCCCCAGTCAAACACATCATTAATTTAAGAATTAAATGAGTATGTTGGTGTAATTAATTATTTATGAGTCCCTGTCCGCGGATCTGGGAGAAGGAAGGAGCCAAAACCACTTGGAGCAATGGGAGTCTTTGTCCAGGTGTTTTCCAGCTGTCTGAAATTCTTAATTTTAATAATTAATAGCTAAAATTAAATGCCAATATGAATAATTAATGGAAAGGAGGCGGAGCATCCTTGGAATTGTGGAATGGGAAAGGTTGGAAAAGCCCTTGGAGATCATCAATCCAACCATCCCCAGCACTGCCAAGGGGACACTGACCATGTCCCCAAGTGCCACATCCACAGGGCTCTGGGATCCCTCCAGGGATGGGGATCCAGGGCTGGACAACCCTTTCCATGAGGAAGTATTTCCCAACGTCCAATTTAAGCTTCTCCCGGAGCAATTTGAGGCCGTTCTCTCTCCTCCTGTCCCTTGTTCCCTGGGAGCAGAGCTGGATCCCTCCCCCCTCCACCTTCCTTGGAGAGAATTCCAGGTGCTCCCTGATCCCTCTTTTCTCTGGGATGAGCCCCCCCAGCTCCTTCAGACCCTTTCTTTCCCTGGAAGAACATGATTTCCCCCAATTTCAGGTGTTTTCCCTCTCCTTCCCATCGCTGTGACCCATTCCCTCCCCTCTCCTACAATTCCAAGGTCTCCTCTGGCTCTTCCCAAATCAAACAAAGAACGTTTTTCCTCCCGTAAGAGGGAGGAAATCACTCTCTGATTTCTTTACACTGAATTAAATTATTTATTCCTCTGATTTCTTTACACGGAATTAAATAAATTATTGCCCTTGATTTATTTGCTGTGAATTAAGTATTTTATTCCTCTGATTTATTTGCTCTGAATTAAACAATTTATTCCTCTGATTTCTTTACACTGAATTAAATAGTTTCTTACTCTGATTTCTTTACTCTGAACTAAATAATTTATGCTGATTTCATTACACTGGATTAAATAATTTATTCCTCAGATTTCTTTGTTCTGGATTAAAGAACTTATTGCTCTGATTTCTTTATATTGAGTTAAATAATTTATTACCCTGCTCTGAATTAAATCACTTCTTGCTCTGATTTCTTTACATCAAATTAAATAATTTATTCTGATTTCTTTACATCAAATTAAATCATTTATTCCTCCGACTTCTTTACTCTTGAATTAATTTATTACTCTGATTTCTTTACTCTGAATTAAATAGATTCTTGCTCTGAATTAAATCATTTATTATTCTGATCTCTTTCCACTGAATTAAATAATTTCTTCTGATTTCTTTCCACTGAATTAAATAAGGTATTACTTGAATTAAATAATTTATTACTCTGATGTCTTTCCACTGAGTTAAATCATTTCTTCTGATTTCTTTACACTGAATTAAGTAATTTCTTCTGATTTCTTTACACCAAATTAAATCACTTATTGCTCTGAATTAAACCATTTATTCCTCTGATTTCTTTGCTTTGAATGAAATAACTTTTTTACTCTGATTTATTTGCATGGAATTAAGGAACTTATTCTGATTTCTTTACACTGAATTAAATAATTTTTTCCTCTGATTTATTTCCCCTGAATTAAATAATTCTCCCTCTGATTTCCCTTCTGAATAAACTGAATTTTATTTCTATCCATGGATAAAAATCCCTTATAATTCCAAGAAAATCTCCTTTTTGCTCCTCTGTTAATTAACTCATTAAACTATTTTCCTTTCATTTTTAGGAGATGCTCCAAAAAAATAAACGCAAGCCAAAAAAATCAGCCTGACTTAATTAATTAAACCCGACCTTAAAGAAACCTTATAAAATTTTATTTAAATTTTTATGGGCAGCATTTAATGATTATTGATTTTCAAATAAGTTGTGGGTTATTTTTAATTAAAATTTTATTTTCTTGCCATGAAGGTGGTCCAGGAATAATAAAAGATTTTACAGGAATTGTTTTGTTGATTTTTTTGGAGGGGGGGGGAGTAAAAAAAATAAGGGCTAAAAATGCAGAGTAAAGAAAAATAAATGAAATGTTTAATGATGATTCCCAGAAATAGGTGGAGCTGGGATTTCCAAGCATGAGAAATTATAGGCAGGAATAAAATATTGGGGGGTTATTTGAATTTAATACAAGATTTAAATGTAGTAAAAAAAAATACAAGTAAATAAATCCCAAAGGAGCTCGTTGAGAAATTAATTAAAGGTTTTATAATTTAGGGAATGAGGCCATTGGAAAATTCAGGGGTTGGATTTCAGGAGTCTCACTCCAATTATTTTAATTCCATCAAAGCAAATAAATAAAATTAATTCAATCAATGCCAATAAATGAAATTTATGACACCGATAAATAAAATTAGTTCCATTTATACCAATAAATAAAATTAACTCCATCAATACCAATAAATAAAATTAATTCCATCGATCCAACTCATAATATTCTCTGTGTGTGTGTGTGTGTGTGTGATGTCAATAAATAAAATTCATTCCATCCTGGAATTAATATCTCCAATGAATTCCATGAACACCAAAATCCCAGAAGAAAAGCAGGAGGAGGAAATAGATTTGGAACTAAGGGAAGTATAGCAAGGATTTGATCCTGGAATTGTTATTCCCAAAGGGACGGCTCTGAATTTAGGGCAGAGGCAGAACGATTCCAAGGGATCCATAGGAAGGATTTGAGGATTCAGAAAATCATAAATTGTAGTGAGTTACTTAGGGACTTAGAGATTTAAGAATTTTAGTGAATTAGTGAAAATTCAGTGAATTTTTCGTGAATTTTAGAAGGATTAGTAGATTTTAAAATCATTCAAGAGGCTGTGAGAGTTAAGGCTGAATATTCAAGGTAAAAAGCCTTGTTCTCCCAGTCCTCGAAGGTAAACCAGAGCCACAACAAGGGCAAGAGAATGTAAAACATTGGAGCTGATTGGTTGAAGGACTTACGGCAAAGCACAAATCCATGACGTAATGTTGAAGGGATGAATATTCATGGTGTGATTTGCATATGCATGAGACAAGGCCTTAAAGATGGGTGGCAAATCTGGGTGGCTCTCTTTGTTTTGGCACTTGACAGGGCAGAGGGCACTGCTGTGCCACTTTCACAGGGTCACAGGTTATTCTGAGTTGGAAGGGACCCACAGGATCATCGGGTCNCTGCTTGCAAGAAAATTCCCTTGAGACCTCCAGCCCATTTTCCTTAAATCAGGAATTTCTTCCAGTCAGGAACACACAGAACACAGCCAGTCCCTGCAAAATTTCCTGTTTTAGAAATATTGATTATTCTGGGAATAATAACCCTGTAACTCAGATTAATTCCCAAAATTCACTGCCCTGCTGCTCCATCCCGAACCATTCCATGATTCCCTGATGCCATGTGGATTCTTGGCTTTAATCAATTCATGTCACTGCAAGATTTTTAGATTATTTTGGGGAGAATAACCCTGTAATTCAGATTAATTCCCAGCATTTCCTGCACTGCTGCTCCATCCCAAACCTTGGATGAATTACACCCAGCACCGAGTGTTTTCCCAGTGAATATCCTCTAAAATCCCATTTTTCCCTTTCTAAAAAGAATGGATTTCCATCACAAAGGTGCAGCTTGTCTCTGAAATCCCAAAATTCTGGGCTTTCCAAGAAAGGATTAATTTGTCTAATTAGGCAAAGAAGTTGTAGCTCTTTATCCACGATTTTTGTGGAATGAGTTGTACTGGAAGTTGGATTTTTCCCTCTGCCCATCCCTGTTTTTTAGAGCTTCATTCCCATTCCTCCCGGAACAGCTTCGGTTGCTTTTTGCTTTTAATTAAAAAGACAAACTTTGGGGATGTGCACACTCAGAAAAATGCAAACACTTCTTAATTAAAGCTTAATTCAGTGCCAAAAATCAGCTTAATTAGTTGGGCAGTGACGTCATTCCTTCCGGGAATGCAAATCCAGCAGAATCCGCAAAAAAAAATGGGAGCAGAGCTGAGGAAAAAGAATAAAATAACCCCAAGAAATCAGCAGGGCTGAGTTTGGGAAGGTTGATTTCCTTCATTCCAATGATTCCCATGGGAATCAGATCCATTGTTTCACTGGGTGGAATTAAAATTTTGATGGAGTGTCTTAATATTCCATTAATTATGGAATATTTTCGTTATCATTTCCAGTCCTTCCCATCCAATATCTAACCTGGTGATATCACTATACTCCCTTTTGTTCCAGCAATAATTGGAATTTCTGCTCTGGAAGATGGATCCAGGCTGTAAAACTGGGATTTGGGAAGGGAATTTTTCCGAATATCTTCAGAGATGGATGGAGGCCTTGGGATTCCCAGTGGGATATAAGGATTTCATTTGAATCTTTCCTGGTTTGGATGAGCTGGGGCCCTAGGGAATATGGGAAGGGACACAGCTGATCCCAGGGGGTCCAAGGGATATTCCAGGACATGTTCAGCAGAAACACTGAGGGGAAAAACTGCCCAGCTTGGGAATATTGCTCATATATTTGGAATGCAGGAGTTGGGATGCAGGAAAAATGGTAAATCTCCCAATTTGGTGCAGCTGCCCTTAATCAGCTCAACTCCCACCTGAGCTGCTCCCAATCCCGGGTTTATCCCCAGCTGGAATCAAGGGAGCCCATCCCTTAAAGCCTGGCCAGGTGGGGAGGGGCTGTTTGTCTTCCCAAAGGAGCAGCAAGGTTGGGATGCTCCTGGTTTTCTGCTCTTCCCAAAGTAAGTTTGGAGTCTTTCCATGGAATACTTGTTTGCCTCAGGGAGCAGGAAAAAGTGGGTGGGGAAGCTGGGGTTTTGTTCCTTGTGTTGGATAAGGAAATGAAAACCTGGGGAACGAGGGGGTTTGTGCTGCTTCAGGTTTCCCACAGGATTTTGAGGAAAGGTCCTGGAGCAGCTCTGTGGTGGCTCTGGAGGGATGTTGTGGTGCTTTTCCAGGTTATCCTGGTGCTGTGCCAGAATTCCAGGCAGGAAGAGGCCAAAGTGGTGCTTTGGGAGCTGGGAATGTGGGATGAGCCTGGGCTGAGCTCCCTGAGGATGAACCCTGTGCCAGGGGGAGTCTGGAGGGGGATTGAGGGAATTGGGACTTCCCAGAGTTATCCTGGAAAAGATGGGTATGTGCTGGGGGATGGTTGAGGATTTTTCCCTTGGAATGCTGGCCTGAGCCAGAGGGAACATTCCCACCAGGCATTTCAGGCTGGAAAACTGAATTGCTTCCTGGCCCAAAGTGGGTGGAAATGTATTGGAGTGTTCAAAGCCTGTCAGGAATTCCTGGACACACCAGGCTCTGGAATTCAGAGCTTTGCTTGATGGGATGAAAGCTTTGTGGGAGAGGAGGGAAGAACATTCCAGGTGGAGCAGGAAAGTGTGTCTGGAATGTCAGGGGTTGGTGAGGAATGAGCTGCTCCCAACCCTCAGGATCAAACCTGTTCCTTGAGGCAATTCCTCCTGTTTTTCCATGGCTGTCCCTGTGCTGTGGGCAGGGAAGGAGCTGGGGGCCTTTGGGATGCTCCATTTTCCAGGAGCTGTTGGTGCTCCTGATCCCAGTTGGAATGTCTCCAGCCTGAGGCTCCTGGGGTGTGGCAGCACCAATTAGTTGCTCATGAATTAATCAGTGAATTAATTGCTGCTGGAGATGGGGCTGGACCAGGCTCAGCTGGGATTGTTGGGCAGGGCCTGGAGCTGGACTGGGATCCCTGGGGGATCTTTCTCCCTCAGGACATTCCATGATTCCATGAATCGTTTGTGTCATCAGGAAACAGGACTGAGATGGTGAAAGAATTCCCACATGGATTGGGTTGGGAGGGACCTTAAAACCCATCCCATGGCCAGGGACACCTTCCCCCATCCCGGCTTGCTCAGAGTCCCTGGGATTCTCCCCTTTGGGAGTTGGTTTAAGGAATTGGGATATTTTCCCTTCTGGAAAAGCTTCACTTCACCTCAGGCACCAACTCCCCCCTTTTTCCTGCTGGGATGAACCTTCTCCTCAGGAGAACATTCCTTGCCCAGAGCTGCTCCTCAGGCTGCAGGGCTTGGAAAGTGGAAAAGCAGCTCCCACCTGGTGAATTCCCAGGGAATTCCACTCCTGAACTTTGGCAGCCCCTCCCTGGGAGCCCTTTCCTGGCTGGGCTGAGCTGGGAGAAGGGAATGGAGCTCCTGGGTGTTCCTTAAGGATTGTGGGGAGTTGTGGGAGCGCTGCACAAGCCGGAGGCAAACCTTGGGAATATGGAGTGTGTTTAAGGAATAGGGGGAACCTTCCTGGCTGTGTCTCCCAGGGGAGGCCTGAACTCCTTCACTCCTGGGAATTTGGATGGGGCTTGCATCTGATTTCCAAGAGGAGCAGGGTATGCTGGCTCTGGAAAGCAGGAATTTGGGCCCTCTGGTGCCCCTGGGCATTCCTGGCAGGATGGGATGAGCTGATGGTGCCAGGAGTGGGAGCAGAGCAGGGGGATGTTGGGATGTGGGTGTTGCTGCTCCTCCTCTCCACGAAATCCCTGGAGTTGGGTTGATGCTTCCTGGGCACTCTGGGCTGGTAGCCAGGGCTGTGTCCCTGCAGATGGAGGGGGGGGGGGGTCTGGTCCAGGGGTTTTCCTGGGCCGTTCCCAAGATTCCCAAGGCAGGGCAGCCCCAGAGCTCCCCCAGCAAAGGGGGTTCTACTGGATTTGGCTCCTGGGGCAGAAATGTCCCATTCCTTGTGTGCCCCAAAGCCCTAAATTGGAATGGAGGGAGGTGCCTTGGGGCCTTCTCTTGCCAGAGCTGTGGCTCTCTGGGGCCTGGGATACTCTTCCAGGGGGGAAAAAATGTCCTTTGGTTACTGGGTTTCAGCTGCTGGGGCTGGGGGAGCTTGGGTTGAGCTCAAGTGGCCTGGCCCGGCTCAGAGCCCTGGGCTAAAGCAGGGGCAGCTCCTCAGGAGGCCCCCGGCATGGGGGTGCATCCCATGGGAGCCCTGGGGGGGGCACAGAGGGAACCTTGGAGCCTCCTGGGGGGAGAGGAGAGAGTGGAATGGAATACCCAGAGAAGCTGTGGCTGCCCCAGGATCCCTGGGAGTGTCCAAGGCCAGGCTGGAGCAGCCTGGGATAGTGGGAGGTGTCTCTGCCCATGGCAGGGCGAGGGACTCTAACCTTTCCAGTCCTTTCCAACCCGAAGCATTCCATGATTTTATGGATCTCTGACTCTGTGCTGATGCAAGAGCAGCATGAAAAGGCCGTGAACCCCAAGGAAAATTTCCTCCTGAATCCCAATCCTGGTCAGGAATGATTTTTCAAAGCCTCCTGAAACCACAACTTGTCAGGAAATACAACAAAGGGGAATAAAGGGGTCTAAGACACTGAGAAAAATCTGGTATTTCTTGGGGGTATAAATAAGGGGGATATGACCCAACAGGAGGATGTTCAGTGCTCTGGGCTGGGGCACAAGGTGGGGATGAGGCTCAGCTTGGATTCCACGGGTTGGGAAGGCTGTTCCCACCTCAGTGACCCGGGAATTTAGTGCAGGATGTGCCTCTTTGAGCTCAGTAACCCCTGGCAGAGGCAGCCCTGGCTCCCTGATCTGGCACTGAAAGGAACATCCCAAAATACTGGGAATTTGAGCACAATTCCACTCCCACCTTTCCCCACTCCTTTAAATGATTTTTACCTCAGTGAGTGACAAATTAGCTGCATTTTGCTTCTCGTTATCCCAGAATAAAAACATTCCAACCCAGTGCCAGCACCAATAAATCCAACCCTTCAATTTGGCCTCTATTCTACCAGTCACCATCTCTCTCTCGTTGGTGGCTGTCATTGTCACGATCCATAAAATGCTGGATTGTTCTCCCTAATAATCACCGTGGCCTCTCTTGCCTGAATCCCAAATGTGAGGAGCCAGAGTCCCACGTTATTCCTGGATTCCTGGCTGCATTTTAATCACGGGTCTCCACAGGGTTCCACGGGTTTGTCACCTCTCGGCTGCTGCCAGCGGGTTGTTTCTGCTGAGCCCTGCCCCGTGTTTTGGTCTCGAGCCTAAACCTTCCCTTTTCTGTGCCGGTTATTTTGGGAAGGTAAATATTTAGCATTCAATCCGTGGAGATGATGAGCTATTTATATCCTGGGACGAGGAGGAGGTCAGTGCTCGTGTGGAATTGCCAAGCACAGGCTGGGCTGAGCAGGAATTTGGTGGAAGGAGCTGAGGTGTGTTTTCCTGGGATTTTTATCACTAAATAAAAATCTGGTTTTTTTATTGTGTGACGGAATTTAAGTTTAAGAGTAATTAAAGTTGATTCTGGAGGTGAAGTGGGATTGAGAGGTGCTAAAACCCCCACCTTGGGAAATATGGGAATCCTGGAAATCTTTGGGTTGGAAGGGACCCTAAAGACTATCCAAATCCACAGCCCTGCCATGGACAGGGACATCTCCCACTGTCCCAGAGATCCCAACCTGGCCTGGGACACTCCCAGGGATCCAGGGGCAGCCACAGCTTCTCCATGGAATTGGGTTTTCCATGGAAATGAGAATCCAAGGATTTGTTTTACAACCCTGAGCTCACATTCCCCACTGGAGTCAACTGGCACAAACCTCTGGATATCAAATCCCACGGAACATGAGTAGCCCATCATTCCTGGCTTCAGGATTTGGAATCTTCTTCCATCACATCCCTTTGCAGTTCATTCCAGTGCTTGAAATCCCTTTCCAGGAGGGAATTTTCTTAACTGTCAGCCCAAAGCCCTCCCTCCTCTCCTTGTTTATCCCACCTGGCTCTTCCTCCACAAGCCTTGGAATTATCTCTTGGATTATAGTCAGAATTTATTTTCTCTTCCTTTGTTTTGGGACTCAGCTGAAATCTCTCCCAAATTTGTGTTCAGTGTGTGGGGCAGGAACATGAAAAGGCCTCCAGGACTCCAAAACTAAACTGGATTTTTAGGAGGCAAATGATTTCCCAGAATGCCTCCATGGGATTTGCATTCCAACCTCATTCCTGCTGCCTCCTGCAAACCCTTCTCTGCCATCTGTGCTCATCCCTCCCCTCTCCATGTGGGATGCTCCATGTTGACATTTAGCAACTGTTGTTGTGCCACTGGTGCCAGTTTTAGGGATATTTGTGGGGCAGGATTTGGGAATAAATCACTCAACCTCCTCTCCAAGGATCCCTGCTCTGGAGTGCTTTGGGAAAAGCAGGGAAGGGAGGGTGGGTGGTGTGGATGTGGTTGTGCCAAGCTCAGGTTTGGAAATGGATTTTCCAGGTACAACCAGAAGGTTTGTGGTGGTTGAACGGGGTAAGGAAAATTCTGGGAATTGTTGCTGGGGAAAATGAGGATTTTCCACATCTTTGCTGCACTGGAGGATACCAGTGCAAGGTTTTACTGGAGCCAAAGGGATCTCCATGGAAAAAATCACTGAGTTAATCAACTCATCCCACTTTGGAATGTGACAGCTCCCAAATATTTAGGTTTTATTTAGGTTTAACAGCTCTGTCTGTCCTGTGGATTCGTTCCCAGGCTGGGTTGTGTTATCCCAGAATCCCTGAGGATGGAAAAGCCCTCCTAGCCCATGGAGTCCAAGCTCTGCCCCATCCCCACCTTGTCCCTGAGTGTCACATCCAGCCATTCTTTGGACACTTCCAGGGATGAGGCTTCCACTTCCCTGGACAGACTTTTCCAATAGTTTTCCAGGTGCTTGTGACTGGAAAAGCATTTTTTTTCCCAATTTTTGCACAACCATTTGGTTGTCCTGGAGCACCTTTTACCATCCATGAGGCACCACAGAATATTTCCCCAAATTCCAGGCAGCACAGCTCTTTCTGCATCACACCCCCTTTGTTTTCCCAGCTTCCCAACAATCCTCAGCTGCCAGATGTCTGGGGAAAAAATGACATAATGGTGCTTCATGTAGTGACTGCAGGTCCAAATGGAAATCCATCTGCCTGCTGGACATCCATGGAGCTGCAGAATCCTGGGAACAGCAGGTTTCCCACATCTCTTTGAGAGCACAGAGCAATTGATCTTTCTGGGCCCATCACCAGGATTGAAAATTTGGCAGCCCGGGGTGACCCATTGGCCAAACACGATGTCAAGCATATTAAGCAAAACTGTACCTTCAGCTTCTGCCTCTTGGATCCTGCCAAAAACCATGGAGACCATGAGAGGAAAGGACACATTGCAGGGGATGAAAAGGCTGGGAAAAGTCAAGTGCCTCTTGTCGGGTTTGTTCTTTATGCTCCTGTTCCATGTGAGTCTGGATCCTGCGGATGAGTTTTGTGTTTATCCCGGGATTTGATCTGGCCAAAGTTTGTGTCACTCTTGTGATGTAAAACCTGCACTGCTGGAGGTGCTGAGGGGGGGTATGGGGCCATCCTGCTCCAGAGCAGCCCCTGAGAGGGGACCCCATCCCTGTGTGCCGGGGGGGCAGGGAGGGGGCAGAGGATGGACCAGGCTCTGCTCAGGGGGGTCCAGCAATGGCACCAGAGGAACGGGTGGGAACTGATGCCCAGGAAGTTCCACCTGCACAGGAGGAAGAACTTCTGGGCTGGGCAGTGACCCAGCACTGCCCAGATTGTGCGGAGAGGGGGGAGTCTGTCCCTGGGGATATTCCAGCCCCCTCTGGACACAATCCTGTGCCAGGAGCTCTGGGATGGCCCTGCTGGAGCAGAGAGGTGGCATCAGCTGAGCTGCTTTTGTTCCTCCCAACCTGACCCGTCCTGTGAATTATTCCTCTCATTTTCTATACCTTGTTTATCCCTGTAGTCAAATCCTGCAGGCTCTTGGCTCAGCACCACTGCTGCAGCAAGGTTTCCATTGCAGGTGACATCTTCCCATCTGGTGACATCTTTCCCCACCCCCACACTCCCCTGTTGCCAAGACTTCAACCACCTCATCACTCTTGCTGTGGCCAGAAATCTCCGTAAATGAGTCATCCCACTGTCCCATCCCAGAATCCACAGCTCATTCCCAGGTAGATCCCATTTCCCCCCAGGATGAGGCCTCACCAACTGTGGGGCTAAAGAAGCTTTAACATCAAGTCCTCCCCTAGGGATGGTGACATCAAGACTGCGACTCCAGCAGCTTGTTAGACAACCTTCTTAATTTTCCTGGTTTTCAGAACTAGCATCTTCAAAGCTTCCCAAATTGTTTTCAGAGAATGCTCAAACCCACCTTCAGCCCCTTCCATTGGCTCTTTCTACCCCCCAGCCTTCTTAACATTCTTATTTCCAGGAATGGCCTCTTTAAAGCTTCTCAGCCTTCCTTCAGACCTTTCCAATCCCCTTCCAGGACTGACCTCTTCAGCACTTTCCACTTTCCTTCAGACAACACTCAAACCTTCCTTCAGTGCCTTCCACTGGCTCTTTCCAACCCCAGCCTTCTTGGTGCTCTTGTTTCCAGGAATGGCCTCTTGAAATCTTCCCAGCTTTCCTTCAGACCCTTCCATTGGCCTTTTCCAATCCTCTTCCAGGACTGGCCTCTTCAAAGCTTCCCATTTTCCTTTAGACAACATCTAACCACACCTTCAGACCTTTCACTGCCCTTTATCAATCCCCAACCTTCTTAGCCTTCCTATTTCAGGACTGGCCTCTTCGGAGCTGCCCAGCATTCCTTCAGACCTTTCCAATCCCCTTCCAAGACTGGCTTCTTAAAAACTTCCCAGCTTTCCCTCAGATCACACTTTGACCCTTTCCAATCCCCAACCTTCTTAACATTCCTGTTTCCAGGACTGACCTCTTCGAAGCTTCCCAGGTTTTTTTCAGGCAGCCTCCAAACCCACCTTCAGACCTTCTATTGGCCCTTTCCAATCCTCAAATTTTTTAACCTTTCCATTTTCAGGCCTGGTGTCAACCGCCCCAGGAACCTGCCCAAAGTCTCCNACTTCCCCATCTGCAGAAGTATCCACATCCAGGGAAGCAGGGCCCTACGCGTCTCGGGAAGAATGTCCCCCTCTCTTGCTCCCTTCCTCCGCTTTTATATCTGAACTGACGTCATATGGTATGGAATATCCCTTTGGTCAGTCTGGGTCAGCTGGCCTGCTCGTGTGCCCTCCCAGAATCTCATCCTCAGTTAGGGGGAAGGGGCAGTGTGCCCGGCTGTAGTCAAAACACTTGTGTGTTATCAACACCCTTCCAAGGCACAGCATTGCGAGGACTGCTGTGGGCTCAGACAGACCCAATACACCTGGCTTCTTCAAAGCTTCCTGAGTTTCCTTCAGAAAACATCTAAATCTGTATTAAGACCCTTCCATTGGCCTGTTCCAGTCCCAATTCCAGGCCTGACCCCTTCAGAGCCTTCCATTGGCTCTTTCCAATCCCCAATCTACTCAACATCCCTATTTCCAGGCCAACAATCCCAAGTTTTCCCTCAGTCCCTTCCATTGGCCTTTTCCAATCTCCTTGCAGGATTGGCCTTTTCAACACTTCCCAGCTTTCCTTCAGCCCCTTCCATTGACCTTTTCCAATCCCCAACCTTCTCAACATTCCTATTTCTAGGCCTGGCCTCTTCAATGGTTCCAAGTTTTCCCTCAGCCCCTTCCATTGGCCTTTTCCCACACCCTCCCCTCAGTCAAGTGCACTCAATCCCAAACTGGGATCAATACAATAATTACTGGATCAATTTTCTTCCCATTGTATAAAACCTGTGTGAAGCACGGATCCAACAGAGCATTCCTTCCCTCAGGGGTTGCATCCCCACCATTTAAATCCCTCTTCTCTCCGCTGCACAGCCTCTGAATTATTCTCTTCCCTTTCCCAGGGTCTGTGATCCCTGGTTCTTTTTCCTGCAGCACATGTTAATTGAGAGAGAGGAGCAATTATGGGATGGAGCAGCTGATAAGAGAAGAAAGGTTATCTCTGTTTGCAGGGGAAGGAAATCAGCACAAGTACAAAATCTGCTCCTTATCTTGCGCTGCCATAATGGGGAGAGAATTCCGGAATCCACACACAGCAGCTAATCCTGAAACACAGAACCCCCAATCATCCCAGGATCTTATCTCTCCCGGAGGTTTGGGATGCACTGGACTCTGTATCTTGCCCGAACAGCCAGTCACACTTTGCTAACAGGATAACAGTCCTTGAGATCCCTAATTGGGATGTGGGAGCAGAAGTAGAGGAGGGGAGTAATTAAAGGAGCTTAAAAGAGCCGGGGAGGGACTTTGGAAAAGGGTATGGAGTGATGGGAGAAGTGGGAATGGCTTTGGACTGGCAGAGAATGGGGTTCGATGGGATATTAGGAAGGAATTCCTGGCTGGAAGGGTGAGGAGGGATGGGAATGGATTTCCCAGAGAAGCTGTGGCTGCCCCTGGATCCCTGGGCGTGTCCAAGGCTAGGTTGGGTTCTCTGGGATAATGGAAAGTGTCTGCCCATGGCAGGGGGTGGAACGAGCTGATCTTTAATGTCTCTTCCAACCTGAACCCTCCTGGAATTCTATGATTTTTCTATCACAAAATAGTGATTTTTTGGGGGGGAGCAGAAAGGAATCATGAGCCTCCAGATGCCGAGGGATTTGCACCAGTAAATAGCAGCTGTTGTGGTGCTCAGAACAATTTAGGCTGAAGATTTGCGTTATTCTCATTATTTTGTACCAAGCCCAAGACAATGGGACTCTGGGCTGTGATTAGGGAGCTTAGAAAACATCACAGGGTGGTTTTTTTGGTCTTGAGTGAATTGAAGAGTCTCAATTTTCCTCCCAGAAATCCTGGGCATCAATTCCTGCCTGTTCCTCATGTCCCATTGCTGGGCTCCATGGAGCAGGGCCTGGTCCATCCTCTGCCCCTTCTCTTCCCCTCAAATCCCAAACAAATACAAACCCACCATGTCTGAGCACAACAAGACCCTCCAGGAGCATCAGCCTGGCCAGGAATGACTTTTGGACAAGGAAATGTTGGAAAAGGTGCAGGAGAAAAATGGTGGGAAGATGCTCAAGATGAATGGGGGGAAAAAAATCCGTGACAACTCTGCTTGTCAAGGAATCCTGGTCAAACACACAGGGAATGTTTATTGATTTATCCTGCTTTTTTCCATGGCTCTCAAAGCCTCTGAATTCCCAACCTGAGGCCTCCAAATCCATGGCTTGTGAGACAGGAATGTGGCTCTCCCATCGTGCTTTGGGCTCAGGTGAATGGATTAAATTGGAGTGGAGAATCAGGAAAAGGTCTTGGCTTCTCCCTCTGGACTACGAGAGACCCTCGCATGTTTCACCTCCTCATCAACACCAACCTGGAAATCCCAGGATCTGTGGGAAATCCCAGTAGTTCCAGCTCTTACCTAATGCTTTATTAGAGGAACCAACTTCCTTCCAAAAGGCCTGGAAGGAGCAGAATTTGAAGTTCCCTCAGTAATTCCCAAGGTTTGAGGACATTCCCAAGGCTGCCAGAATTCCAGAAATGGTTGGATGATCCTCTTGGGACCAGGGTGTGATTGTTGGGGTGTCTGTGTAGGGCCAGGAGTTGGATGGATGATCCTTGTGGATCCAACTCGGACTATTCCAAGATTCCATGATGCAATTCCCTCAGTCATTCCTCAATGCAGTCAATGAGAATCCTAAACCCTTCAGGGATTCTTTGTTGCCCAAGTTTTTCCATTGGGAAGGGTCTCCCATGTGGTTCTACTCCCAATCCCAAATTTCTTTTCCATCTTGAAACACCCTCACACAATCCACTTGCTGAAGCAGCACAGAAGAACCTGTCCCTGTGTGGAATTCCCTGCCTATCACCTTTATCCCAAAATCCAGATTTATCCCTCTGGAATACAAAATACACAGGTTAAACCCAATCTTCCAAAAAAAGAGAATAAAAATATACAGCCAAGGAGAACAATCTTGTGTTTTGTAAGGTCTTAAATTATGTTGACTTTTTGTTTTCCCCATTTTTCTTCCAATTTGTCCCAAAAGGTCAGGGCAGGATGGAGAATAAACCCAAGGGACCGAGGCAAATTTGGGCTGTAAATTAAATAAAAATGTAGCACGTGCTTGTCATAGATTTACAAAGTGATTTGGGTTGAAAGGGAACTTTTAAGGATCATCTTCTTCCACCTCCCACTATCCCAGGTTTTCCAGTGTGGCCTTGGACTGGAAAATGTAGGATTGTGCAGGATTTGGATTCCATATAAATCATTCCTACATCTGGTGCAATAAAATGGGTGACCTGCTGCAATTCCTTCAGGAAGAACCTGAGAAATAAAATTAATGCTGAATTTTGATACAAAAAGTTGAAGTGACTGGAGAAATGGGATGGGAGAGAGGGAAAAGGGATGGAGGCAAACAACACCAAATTAATTATGTTTGGATTTATTTATTGGTTGGAAAACCTTTAGTCTTGTTTGACATCTGAGGACTGGTTGAGAACAAGTCAACCTAAAGCTTGGCTTGGACAATGACCATAAATCAATCCAGAAATGGTGAACCTTGAGCTCTCCTGCTTTCCAGGGCCTCTTCCAAGGGGATCCCTCAAGGCTGGGACAGTCCCTGCCATAACAGATTCTCAGGAAGTGTTTAATAGCCTGAGAAATTTTGGATTCTTGACTAAGTGAAACAAAGGATGGGCTGTGCTCATTAATCCTTTAGAGGTAAACCATCGAGTAAATCTGAGATTAAGCCTGGCCTTCTCTCAGGAAGGTCCTTTCTGAACCTCCTGAGCCAATGGAAGGGTTTCCTTGGAACTTCTGGGGGATTTTGCTCACTGGGAAATAAATAATCCAGTTTATTAACTGTGGAATTGTGTTAAATCACTGTCACATTTGCTGCCAAAATTTGCTAAATTGGTTTTTTATGTCAATACATTTATCATTACTTTCTTGCTCCAAGTACGTTGCTTGATCCTTATAGAAACCAGTTTAAATCTTAAAGTTTACACCCAAGAAATTAAGAGTTCTGCTAGAAAATCCTTGGGATCCAGGAGCTGTCCATTCCTGAAAATCCTTCCCCTTTCCCAGAGGGAATCACTCCCTGAGCTTCAGATGAATTCGGATGGAAAATTTTTCTCCTGCTGTGGAGCCAGTCCAGGGGCTGAGGCCTTGTTCCCAATCCTCCTTCCTTACTCATTTTACATTAAATAATAATTCCATAGAATCCAGAGCTGCTGATGGAGGCAGGATCCAAGGTGTCCCTGTCCTTGGATCTCCACCTGCTGCTCTCTGGTATCTTCCCAGGAATTCTTGGCTTTCTTTCCTGCCCTGAGGGACTTTTCATGGAATTTGGGCCATTCTGCTGTTTCTGGTTGTTTCTCATTTGGCCTGGAACAACCTGAGGGAGATTTCCTGGAGCTGGAGAATTTTACAAAGGGAAATAAGACTCTGAGGGGAATTTGAGGTGCTCAGGGTTTCCTTGTAACCAAAATCAATTTGAATCATTTTGAGGGGAAGTGTGACCCTTGCTGTGGTCTCTAGGTGTGATCCATGAGGATCCCTCAGGAAGCAGCACAAGGACAATGGCAGAGTCTTCCATCACTTGGAAGATGTAGGGAATGAGGGTCCTAAAGCAGCTTAAAATCCCCAAATCAGCTGGTTGGGTGTGAACTTTCCACACTCCTTAATTAAAAAGGTTTTATTTGCGTTTGTTGCTTCCCATTCCTGTTGTTTTTCCCACACGTTTTTGGGGATAAGGCAAAAAATTTTCCTGGTGAGTCTCTTAACCCGTAAAACTGGATTGGGACAAATGATCATCAGGGTTTCCTGGGAGATTTGGATTTCACAAAATGATATTTTCCCTTGTTACCAAGACATTTAAAGCAGCAAAGTCTCATTTTGGGGGTGAAAGGAGGGGGTTTTTTCAGCTAAAATTTTCCTTTAGTTCAGCCAAACTTTTCCTGCAGTTTTGTCAGCTGGGGATACATGAAAATTCCCTTGTGGCTGCTTGGATCTGACATGGAAAGATCCTAAAATATCCCTGACTGAGCCTCCCAACATTTCCTGGACA
>WEKX01000475.1:119903-135759 GCA_013390025.1 Pitta sordida
GGGGAGGTTGCAGCCAGATGGGTGTAGACCTCTTCTTCCAGGCTGACGACACCAGAATGAGAGGGCACGGCCTCAAGCTAAGGTTTAATCTTAACGTTAGGAAGCGTTTTTTCACAGAGAGAGTAATTGCATATTGGAATGGGCTGCCCAGGGAGGTGGTGGAGTCGCCATCCCTGGAGGTGTTTAAGAGAAGACTGGACGAGGAGCTTAGTGACATGGTCTAGCTGGGGGGTGTAGGGCTGGATGACCCTGGACCCCTTCCGGCTCAGAGTGGCCTGCTAGACTGTGAGGGATCTAGGTTGGTGTTACGCTCTGGGATGTGCTCTCGGTCTCTGTACGGGTGTTAGATGGTGAGTTGGACTAGATGATCCTTGTGGGTCCCTTCCAACTCATAATATTCTGTGATTTAAAGCAGCAAAGTCTCATTTGGGGGGTGAAAGGAGGGGGGTTTTTTCAGCTAAAATTTTCCTTTAGTTCAGCCAAACTTTTCCTGCAGTTTTGTCAGCTGAGGGTACATGAAAATTCCCTTGTGGCTGCTGAGCCTCCCAACATTTCCTGGACATCCAAGTTGAAATTATATCTGTGTCATTCCCAATTTGAGACCAGGATAGTGATAAAAGCTTTATTTCCTCTGGTTGGATCCTGCTCAGGAAACTCCATTTCTTGAGGTACGTCCCAAATTTTTGTTCCATTATTCCCTCAACATTTCTGAAAAAACAAAAAGGATATTTTAATCCCTGGGAGTGTCCAAGGAGCAAAGTGGGATATTGGAAGGTGTCTCTTCCCAAGGCAAGGGTTGGAACAAGGTGATTTTTAAGGTCTTATCCGACCTAAACCATCCCGGAATTCTGGGATTCCAGAATTCATCCTTTGACAGATGTGACAACCAGACTGACAGAGAAATCTTGGATTTCTTGTCACGGAGAGGGAGAAAAGCTAGGCCCAAAACTAAATTATGTTCTGTAGCAATCCTCTATGATTAGATGTGGAATTCTGGGATTTTGGAATCCAGTTTTTTTTTTTACAGGAGCCTGAAATGTGAGGGAAAAAATAGAGAAATTACATAAGGTCATTTTTAGCACGAGAGATTTTCATCTTTGGATTGTTGCTAAAACAAAGGTGGGAGATGTCCCTGAGGCAGAGCCAAAGGGACCCTTGGGAATCCAAACTTGGATTTTCCTGAAACTCCGGGTTGAATTAAAGTTTAAAAGTTTAAAGTCGTTATCCAGCCCTAATTTCTGATTACAGAGGAAACCCAATGTCCTCTGAGGGGTTTAATTACCTTCATTATTCCCAACATTCACCTCATTTTTAGCCTGAAATCCTCACTCTCTCCCTCCTCTCCCCTCTGGAACGTCTCCCACTTCCCGGTTTTTGATGGAGTAGCCCATTAACACCTTTTGTTCCACTCTGAGAGGGTTTCTCTCCCTATTTTTCACTGGAACAGCTTTAATTTCGGGAGTTTTCAAGCAGAGATTCATATTCCACTTTTCCACGGGGCTCTTTACAATTTATCAATGTTCTGGAATTGCAGACCATGGAGCAGGATGCAGCAACGTGGAAAAAACTCGGAATTCTGCTGACATCAGAGTGGGGCTTTTAATCTGATTTTTCTTTGCCGTTTTCCTTCTGTCCAACTCCATATTTTTGCCCCGGGTTGAAATGTTGGGATGGCTGAGGAAACTGGATTTTGCTCTGCACAAATTCACCTGGATGAGGCAAATTTGGGAAGAATAAACTCAGGGGTTTGAGTCACTCTGAGTCTTTTTTCCTGCTGAAATTCTGTGTAAAAAAACCCTTTCAGACAATCATTACCCAGATAAATCCACGGGGCATTTTTTATTGTGGATCATGGGGAAAATGCCTTAATTTTTTACATCTGATCGATTAACCAGAACAGGAAAATTTAAATATTTTTTGGAGGAGTCCAAACCGCTTTTAATCCCATTTTTTTGAGAGCCTGTGCCTGTGTTTTGAGACCTGCAAGGCAAGTTTCTACATTATTTAAAACTTAGACACTCTGAGGGTTAATAAATAACTCAAATATGATTTTTATTTTTTTGGACATGAGAAGCATTTCCTTGGAATTGTCCCACTCTGGCATTTTTTAGATGACAGAACATCTTTTCCTGCCTGAGAAGGTGAGAGAAATTGTGATAAATATTTGATGTTTCCCTGGAATTGTGATAAATATTTGATATTTTCTTGGTGTGGTGCAGAGCCCCCAGCTTGGCTCCAACAGTCCAGCTTGGAAAGGGGAAATACAGAGAAATATAATGTAAATACAGAGAAATAGAATGTAAAAACTGGAGTTTCTTCAAAAATCCCATTGCCACAAATTTCCAAGTGACTTGCACATGGATTTAAGAAATGTCTCCCTCAGGGAAATGATGTCCTGGCAGAGACAAAAAAAAAAAAAAAGCCCTAAGAAAAAAACCCTAAAAAAGCCCTAAAAAGTCCCTTTAAAAAGTCCTTAAAAGAAAAAAGTCCTAAATAAAGGCCCTTAAAAAAAGCCCTAAAAAGTCTTCTTAAAATCCTAAATAACAAATGATGCAATTCCCAAAGCTTTGAAGTCCCTTCTATCCCAAAACATTCCATGATTTCGTGCTAGGCTGATGGAAGCAGCCAAGAAAACCCCAAAGGTTCGGGCAGTGCCTCCATTCCATGAAAAAACGATGGGTTTATCCAGAATTTGTGTGGAAGGAAAAACTCCTGGATGGACAGCGGGACCAACCAGCAGCTTCTGATGCCTTTCTCACAGTCCTTGGTGAACAGGAAGTGGAATTTTCTAGCCCAGAATTTGGGATTATCCTCATTTTCTGGCGTCGTGTCTTGGGTGAGGTTTAATTAATTGAAGTAATTAATTGAATTAGTTTAATTTGATTGATTTCTGACATGTTCCCTCATGATTGATGAGCTTTTGCCACATATCGAAGACATGGAAATCTTCCACAATCCCTTCCATATTCCACGTTCAACAATTCAAGAGTAAATTCCATCTCTCCCTAAAATCCCTCTCAGTGGTGATTGATGACATCACGTGTTGAGGGAAGAAAAACGGCTGTTTTTTTAAAAAAATAAACTATTTTATAAAGGTTGAAGAAAGAGGAGCTTTGAGGCATAAAAATCCTTCACCCCTGAGGCAAACCCACCATTTCCAAAGCTAAATCCAGGTCGAGATCCATTGTTGGGAATTCCAGAAGTTGGCAGCAGCTTTGGAGTCAGGCAGCCTCGTTGGGGAGACCACGGAGCTCCAGGATTTGGGAATATTACTGGAATTAGCCTGACAAAGAGGCTGAAAGCAGGAGCCGTGTGTTCCAACAGTCGCATCTGGTGGGATGAGCCATTAATTAAACGAGCTTAATTGAGCCTGTGCTTCTCCTGAAAGGACTTCGCTGGGACTTAAGCAAAGCCTGAAGCTCCGGTTTAGGGCTGGGGTTGTTTACAAAACTAAGGATTAAACCGTGGTGGAAAAGGAAATATATGAAAAAACTGAAAGCACTTGAGCACGTGTTGAATTCCCAGATCCGCCCTTGACATTCAGGAGTCGATTCTGGGGACTTAATCAGTGCTGGGCTTTTAATTGCAAATATCCCAATATTCCCAAAGGCAAAGCAGGGAAAGCCAGAACCTTTTCCAGAGGAACTGGGGATGCTCTGCTCTCCTTCCTGCTCCCACTTATAATTTACAGGATTTGGGGATGATCATGTTGAGATTTAGTTCTGGCGCCGTTAAAAACCAAAGGTAAAGTTGACTCTCAACTCCCCCCCTTGAATTCTGGGGGAAATGTGATATTTGGATTTTTTTGGTTTTGATTTCTCAGTTTGGATTCTTTCAGGTCACAAAATGGATTTTCTACTTGGGGCATTTTGGGGATCAAACAAGAGACCTCACCTGATGTTAAATCAGAGAAAACCCTTTTTCCTTCAGGTTTATTCTTCTTTTTTAAAAGGGATTTCTGGCTGGGATTTCAGGGGGAGCATTTGAGGGACCTTTTCAGGGAATATCTTAACAACAGGAGAATTTTCCTGCCTTCCCTCCTCCCTCCCACCCTCAGAGCCCTGAGCCCTCCAAAGGAAAAGGTCTGCCAACGTTTCACGAGGTAAAAACACACCAAAGGGGTTTCAGGCAGAGGATGAAGGAGAAAGTTCTGTCAAGGGCTTTAATCCAGGCTTTGTCTGGGACATATTCCCACATTTTTTCCATGTTTTAAGTGCTGTCACTTAGGGACAAGTTATTGCCAACTCATTAAATTTGTGGAGACAGATGTCACAAAGCAACTTTAAATGGGACAATTTTTGTGCCTCAGACCCTTAAATATTTGTAATATTTGGATGAATTTTTCTTGGAATCTCCTTCAGGGAAGACAGAAACCCCTCAAGAACAGCTGCTGGCTCAGCTGATGTAGAGTAAGGATTTGGGATCCCACAGATCACAGAATTCCAGAATATTCTGAGGTGGAATATTACATGATCCCACATGGATCATCAAATCCAACTCTTAGGCCCATTGGCATCCAGATCACTCCCAAATCCTTCCAGTGTTTAATTCCTTGCACCAAACCAAAAGACAGATCCCTAAAACTGAGGCAATCCCTCATTTATGCAGAAAATCCCATTCCAGAGCCCACCCAGTTCAGCAGGAAATGGGCAAACTCTCAGAAGTGGGAGCAGCTTTAATCAATCCAAACCCAGAAAGATTCCAGGAGGACGGAATTCTGTATTTAATGTTGGATGAAGCTGTTGGTTTGAGATTTCACTTGGGATATCCTGCATCTCCAAATGTCATTCCCAGTCGTTGTCAGGGTGAACAGGAATTCTGCTTGGGAGGGAGAACGAGACTGTGACATCCCAACAATGCCCCTCAGGAAGGATTCAGGGAATGTTCCACTCATTCCCTGGTCACAAAAAAACTCAACATTTCTCCCAAGAATTCCAGAAAATTCTGGGTTGGGAAGGACCTCTGCCATGGGCAGGGACACTTCCCACTATCCGACGTTGCTTGGAATTTTTTCCCGGTTTCAGGTGGCACCTCCAGGAGGACACACATGGGGACACTGGGGATGTCCCACCCAACATTCCCATGGAATCCTGGGAGCCACACGATGCTTCTGACATGGAACCTCCTCCTCCCTCCACAGCTCCTTGGGTGACCCTGGCACCGGGAAAAAACCCTTGGAGAGGGTTTTGTTTGTTAGAGAAATTCAACCACACACTTTTAAATGCAAGGATCACCTGCCTGTATCCCGGGATGATGGCGGGGATGGGAAGCAATTCCTTGGGAAAGTGCAAGACCGTGATCTTGGATTTGGTGCCCTGGGGTTTTTCCTGCCCTATGGATCTTTTCCATTTTAGGAAGGAATTCCTGGCTGGGAGGGTGGGGAGGAAATCTGGAATGGATTTCCCAGAGAAACTGTGGCTGCCCCTGGAAGTGTCGAAGGCCAGGTTGGGATTCCTGGGATAGTGGAAGGTGGCCCATGTCAGGGGGTGGAAGTGGATGACCTTTAAAGTCCCTTCCAACCCAACCCATCCCGGGATTCTGTGATTCCATGATTCCCCGATGCAGTTCATATCCAGTAGATGGCGACAGGATATAAAACATTTGGGGAATTCTTCCCTGGATTGGTGGGGGTTTATGTTTCATTCCTCTTCCCGCCCCCTCTTTTAAATACATTTATTTTCATCTTTCAAAGTCCTGGATTCACTGGCTTCGTTTATCTTTCCATCTTTTACTTCTCGTGCCACGAAATTCCTGTTCCATGTTCTCCTACATCCTGCAAATCTGGAGGAGCTGCTCCAGGTTTTCCTTGGTACTGCATTTGTTTAATCCCCCAGGACAAGGATGTCATCGATATCATCATTTGGGAATTCTGACCCATCTTCTTCTCACTTCGAAGTCTGTGATGTCACTTCTTGGATCTGGGATCAATTTTCCTGACCTCCTTCAAGATTCCTCCATCCAGGAGATGGATTTGTATGAACCTTGGGGATCCAACTCCAAACTGTGCCATGGAAGATCAGCCACAATCTTGGAATGTTCCTTCCAGGTTGCACAGGGTTGGAACTGGATGAGCTTTAAGGTCCTTTCCAAACTATTCCGTGATTTCAGGATTATTGTGGCTCAAAATACAAGAAATTATCTTCAAATTATCTTCAAATACTCTTTTTTTCCTACCATCAGAATTTGTGGAGGCTCATCCCTGAAAAGCTTCCTTGGTGTTAAGGGAACTCAAAGAATGTTGGAAATAACCAAAAATAAGTGTGGAAGTTGCCCCTTCCCATGGTGGGGAGGTTGGAATCTTTAAAGCCCTTTCCAACCCAAACCTTTCTGGGATTCCAGGAAAGAGAGGGAGAGGATCAACCAATCCTCTGGGAATTTTACAGATTGGGAATGTTGGTGTATGCTGAAGCTGAAATGGTGTTTTCCTGGTGCAGCCCAGCATTCCTGACTTTAAATTCTAATTAAATTCCAATTTAAGTTTGGATTTGTCACCAAGTCCCTCCTCTTGAGGTGCTTCTGCTCGATCCCTCTGCTGCTGCATCCACTTCCTTTGGGAAAACATGGAAAAAGGAGGAATTTTCCCCAAATTTCAAGGGGCAAAAGCACTTTTTCTGGAGAAAAAAGATCTCCCTTTCCCAAAAATTCGGCCTTCCTGGTGGAAAAAAATATGTTTATGAGCTGAGTTGCTGCAGAGCAGAGACGGATGGAGCAGAGAAGTGAAGGAACAATAAAAACGGGAATAAAAACAGATGGGGAAAGGGTTGGAATGATTAATTCTGGATCAGGGAGTGGCAATTCATGTGAGTGCGTCATCTGCAATTTGCATAATCCTGTCCTGAGAGCCAAATTGTTCAGCTCATTTGCATATCCCGGCTTGATCCAGGCAAGGAATCAAATTCTTCCGGATCTCAGCACCTGCTCCGGGGAGCTGGCAGAGCAGGGAAAGGGATAATTCGTGTGGTTGAGGCTGAACATGGAATTCGTGGAAAGGATTGTTGGCTGGGATGGGATTGGGGGAAGATTCCACCTGGTGTGAGGGGAAATCAAGGGGGTTTGATTCCCATGGGATCCAGGGAAGGAAAGGGAAGGGGAAGGAGAAAAAAGATTAAATAAAGAAGAAAAGAGAAGATGAAAATCTAGAAGAAGAAGAAAAGAAAAAGAAGAAATGAGAATAAACACGAAGAAGAAAAAGAAGAAAAGAGGGAAGGGAAGGGNAAAAGAAGAAGGAAGAAGAAAATGAAGAGAAAACAAAGGAACAGGAAGAAGGAAAAGAAAAGAAGAAAAATAAGAGAAGAAAAGTAGAAGAGAGAAGAAGGAAAATAAAAGAAGAAAATAAGAGAAGAAAAGTAGAAGAGAGAAGAAGGAAAAGAAGAAAGAAAGGAAGAAGAAGAATCTAGAAAAAGAAAAAGGAAGTAAAAAATAAGACGAAAAACAGAAGAATTATTTCAAACCACACAAATAACCACCCAAACCCAACAAAGACCAACCACCCAATTGAACAAAACCAAACCTCAAATGACCAAAATCCCAACCCTGATACCAACGAGGCCAATATTTCCAGCCCCAAACCTCGGTCCATCCCACAAATCCACTCAAACATGGAATATCAGCCTCTGGGCAACAGGGTTGGGATAAACTGGGACATAATTCCTTCTTGGAAAAGCACTTTGGACTTTAAAGAAGGATTGAGGTGGGTTAAACCCAATATTTGAGCTTAAAAATAGGTTTAAATGATGAGCTAAACTTCAGCCTGTGGTCTCTTCATCTTTATTCAGAGCAAGCAAGAATTACCCAGAGTAATCCAGTGACTGTGCTGGGAATGCTGGGACATGGTAAGGGAAGGTTTGTACCCAGCCTGGGGTAAAAAATCAATCAATGAGACAATATTACTCAGTGCACTATTGAAAACTATCTTTTAACATGATTTGAGATGTCAAAACTCCAACAAATAGTGGGAGGTTTGACAGGTTGAGTGATTGTGAAATTCCCAGTGTGTTCCCCTCTCCAAATTCCTGCAAATATTCAATCCAGAGGAACAAGAGTTCGATTCTGGGAGCCGTAAGGGGAGATTTTTCAAGCCCTGAAAAAAATATTAATTTAATCCGGTCACTCCCTGTTCTACCACGAGAGGCTCCAGGAAAATACTCGTCCCATCTTTCTTCCAGACTCCCCTTAAAGACTGAAATTCCACAATAAATTCTCCTTGGAGCCTTGATACTGTGAGGTTGTCATTGGCCAGGAAATCCTGGGTTGTTTGGAGCCATTTCCAGACTCCAATAATACCCAGGGTTTTTTTAGAGACACATTTAGTGCTGGGAGAGATCCCACCCTCAGCGCAGAAGGAGATTTCAGCTGAGCAAATCCACGTATATGGTACAAAATTCATGAAAAGGCATTGAATTTCACATCAGATGTTCCAGAGTTATTGACGTCGTCCCTGCTCCATCCCTGGAATTATTCCAGGCCAGGTTTGATCAACTGACGATATGGACGAGTGAATTGAATCCATCATCAGCAAGTTTGCAGATGATACCAAGCTGGGGGCAAATGTTGAACTGCCAGAGGGTAGGAGGGCCCTTCAGAGGGACCTTGACAGGCTGGAGAAATGGGCAGACCCCAATAATATGAGATTTAACAAGTCCAAGTGCCGGGTTCATCACTTTGGACATAACAACCCCAAGCATCGCTATCGACTGGAGGAGGAGTGGCTGGAGAGTGGTGAAATGGAGAGGGATTTGGGAGTAATGATTGACAGGAAACTCAATCTGAGCCAGCAGTGTGCCCAGGTGGCTCAGAGGGCCAATGGCATCCTGGCCTGGATCAGGAACAGTGTGGTCAGTCGGACTAGGGAAGTTCTCCTTCCCCTGTACTCGGCGCTGGTCAGACACATCTTGAGTGCTGTGTCCAGTTCTGNTTCGCTTGGGAGTTGGAGTCGATGATCCTGTGGATCCCTTCCAACTCAGAATATCCTGTGAACTTGTGAACCTGGGACAGTGGAATGTGTCCCTGGGGGTGGAATGACATGGGCTGGAAACCCCTTCCAACCCAAATCATTCCAGGATTCTGTGATCCCACGATTTTTTAGGGAAATGCATCACTTCTTGTCATCCCCCTGGGCTCCTCCTGCAGAACATGATCATAATTAGAGCTGAAATTTTAAATCCTCTGTTTATCGGAGCATTAGTCGCTGTTGTGTCAGGAAATGGGCTGGAAAACGAAGCGAAAATGAGAATAAAACTCTCTTTGTGTTGTGGAACAGGGACAATTCTTCCAGCCCAAGAGCTCAGGTGTCACAATTTAACCCCAGAAAACATTTTCCAATTGTTACCTGTCGCTTTAACCCCACGAGCAAATTGACTTTAGTGATGGTTGAGCAGCTAAAATCGTGTGAAGCTCATAAAATGATGCCAAAAAAAGAAAATGGGAGGCTAAAAACATCCTCCAAACCACCTGAAATAATAAAAAAATAATAAAAAATAAGATAATTTTGATTTTTTTTTTCTTTTTTTCCCCAGAGGGAATCAGAGAACAAAGGAAAAAAGTAAACCTGGCTTTGATCTGAAAAATCGTTGTAGCAGTTCCCAATTAGGTTTGTGTTAATGAGTTCATCAAAATCCCAGTCCTGCACTAAATTATATATATATATATATAAAATATATATATAANTATATTATTCCTGAACTGGAGCATCTGAAACACGAGTTGAGGGGGATATCATTATTATTATTGTTATTATTATTATTATTATTGTTATTATTATTATTATTATTATCATCATCATCATCATCATCATCATCATCACTGTTGTGGTTCTGTTGTTATAATCATCATTATTTGTATTATCATCATCATTAGTATTATTTAGGAATATTGTTATTATTATTTTTGTCCTTGTTAGTGTGATTATCATTAATATTAGGTATCAGGAATATTGTTATTATTATTATTGTCATTATTAGTGTTATTTCATTAGTATTAGTATTTAGGAATATTGTTATTGGGTTTTTTTCATTATTAGTGTTATTATTGTTAGTATTTATGAATATCATTATTACTTTTGTGATTATTAGTGTTATTATCATTAATATTTATGAATATAATTTTTTTTCATTATTAGTGTGATTATCATTAATAGTAATTATTAGGAATATCATTATTATTCTTTTCATTATTAGTGTTATTACATTAGTATTAGTATTTAGGAATACTCTTAGTAGTAGTAGCAGTATTTCATTATTTGTGTTATTATCAATAATATTAGTATTCAGGAATATTTTCATTATTATTTTTTCATTATTAGTGTTATTATTGTTAGTATTTAGGAATATTATTATTTGTTACATTATTACTTTTATTATCATTAATATTTAGGAACTTTTTTCATTATTAGTCTGGTTATCATTAATATTATTTATTAATATCGTTATTATTATTTTGGTTATTGCCGTTGTCATTAATACGGGGATTGTTTTTGATCGTGCCTTGAAAAGAGGAACATGTGGAGAAATATACATAAAATTAATAATAACGGAAGCAAGAGCAATAGTAAAATAATAATCATTATTAATAATAATTTATGAATTAATGAATAATAAATAGTCGATAACAATAAATTAATAATAAATAATATAATAATAACCATAATAGTAAATAATGAAACTAATAAATAAAATAATAATAAAAATAAATTAATAAATTATAGAATGTATTCGATGAATAATAAATGATACATAGATGATAATTAATGAATAAATACATAAATAATCCATAACCCCACCTTTCCCCTCGTCTGTGTTTGACTTGGAATTGTTCTTGAAATTGTCATTTTTTTCGTTTCCCAAAGTTTGGGCTCCGGGAGGACCTTTAACGGTCCCGATTTGTCACTGTCAGGCACCTTTGGGTGACAAAACCTCCCGTGCTGGGGGACATTTGTCACCGGGACGGGAGGAAATGAGCCCTGACACTCCTGGGCACAGAAGGAATTCCAGGTTTATGTGGAAGAAATCCAGGGAAAAGGTGTAAAAAGAGGATTATTTATGGATTCTCCTGTTCGGCCTGAAATATTAAGAGAAGTTGGGAAGATCTGAGATATTTAAAAATAAGTAAGGGGCAAAAATAAAGTTGATTTAAAGAAAAAAACCGGCAATTTAGAGCAATTTAAAGTGGATTTAAAGAAAAAAAAGGCAATTTAATAAAACAAAAGCCCATTAAAGAAAAAAGAAACCAAATTAAAGGACAAAAAAAAAAGCCAATTAAGGAACAAAAAAATCAAGCAATTTTAAGAACTTCTGTAGGTGGTACTTGGGCTGTTCTACTTTATTTTAGTGAAAGTGTTGACTCCCCAAATTCTATCTGAAACAAAAGGAAGATGATATAATGATACATCCCTTTCTTTTTATGGCCAGGATCTAAAAATGTCAAATTAAATCGTGGCACAGTAAAAGTAAAAAAGAAAGAGGAAAAATAAAAATATAAAGGAAATTTAATAATTTCTTTTCTTAAAGTTCTGTTGAACATTCAGGATTTAGGAAAGCAAATTAACCGAGTTCTAAAATCAGATTTTCTCAGATCAAGCTGTGTTTGATGGGAAATATATTAAACTATATATAAAAATAATAATAAATANAACCCCATTTGTTGTCTCTCTCCTTCCCTTTTCTCCTATCAAACCAATTGGGTCGTTCCCTTCCCTCCAAGCTTTAAAACAAGGATTTCACTCACACCTCCAACCTGTCCCCATCCCCCTGAAATCCAATTTATTGCCATCTCCAATTTCCCAATTCATTTGCTTTCGGGAATCTTTTCAAAACAATTTCTTCTGTAAAACCAACCAGGAAAAGAAAAGAAAAAGGGGGAAAAAGCCAATATTTCCATTTTCTCTCTCCTTGACCTTGTTCTTCCCACCTTTTTTGAACTCTGCTGTAATTCTGGAGCTGTGGATGCTCCAGATTATGTTGGAAATTATCCCTCTTGAATTTTCCCTCTTTATTGTGGAGCCTTCAGCCCGGTGGAAGTGGATGAAGAGCAATTTATTGTTGGTTTTTTTCTCTTTATTGCCTTCACTTCTTGGCCCTATTTTATCTGTTTGCTTTCACTTCTTGACCAAACGTATTTCCAGGCAAAATCAGCTCAAATTTCTCCAGAAATCATGGAAAAAATGCAGGAAAAAATTCACTTTTCCACTCGTTCAGCCAATGGAAAAGAGGAACGGAATGTTCTGGGAGAAATCTCATGTTCCAGAAGATAAATATTGAATTCCCAGCCTTGTGTTTGCAGGGAACATTGTGGGGGGCTGAAATTCCTCGGATTTGTAAGTTGAAGCTTTGAGTTTCTTGGTGCTGCTTCAGCAAATACAGACGGGTCCCTTCCTTTTTGGGGGATAAATAGGGATGCAAAGGACAAATTCCGCTTTCTGTGCCTCGTGGTAGAAGCAGGGCCAGGGAAGCGGCTTCAAGATGCACCAGGAGAAGTTTAAATTCGATATTGGGAACAATTTCTCCCTGGAGAGGGTGGGCAAGCCTTGGAACAGGCTGCCCAGGGCAGTGGTGGAGTCGGCATCCCTTGAGGTGCTCAGATCCCTGTGGATGTGGGGAAGAGGGATAAAGTGGGGAAGGCAGAGCAGGGAAAAAACAAGATATTGAGGGGCTGGAGCATGTCCAGGGAGCTGGAGAAGGAGCTGCAGCACCAGGAGCAGCTGAGGGAGCTAGAAGGGAGCAGGCCCTGATCTCTGCTCTGTGTCACCAGGGACAGGAGGAGCCAGGGAATGGCTGGAGCTGGGGCAGGGCAGGGACAGGTTGGGCCCAGAACTGGACACAGCCCTCGAGGGGTGGCCTCAGCAGAGCCCAGGACAGGGGCAGAATCCCTTCCCTGCTCCTGCTGCCCACACCATTCCTGAGCCAGCCCAGGGGCCATTGGCCTTCTGGGCCACCTGGGCACACTGTGGCTCGTGTTCAGCTCCTGTCCCTCAGCACCCCCAGGTCCCTTTGTGCTGCTCTCCAGCCCCTCTGGCCCAGCCTGTGCTGCTGCAGGGGGTTGGTGCGGCCAAAGTGAAGGATCCAGCACTTGGGCTTGTTGAACCTCATCCCGTTGGATCCATCCCATCTCTCCAGCCTGCCCTGGGTCCTCTGCAGAGCCCTCTGAAGCTCTAACAAATCCACACTTGTTCCCAACTTGGTGCAAATCTGCTGATGGTGGACTCAATCCCCTCATCCAGCTCATCAATAAAGGTCATCAATTAAACAGGACTGGGCCCAGCACCGATCCCTGGAGACACCTCCAGTGACTGATCCCAGCTGGATGTGTCCCCATTCCCAGCACTCCGGGCCCAGCCATCAGCCAGTTCTTACCCCAGTGGAAGAACTGGAGTAAGAACTGTCCAAGTCTGTCCAAGCCCTGAGCTGCAGCTTTTCTGGGAATGTGCCGGATTCCCATTTGAAACAACTTCCTTGTGAGGGGAAGAGCAGAGGCAGGAACTGAGCTCTGCTCTGTGGGGGTGTCCTGGGGTGACTCCATTGTGTATATATATTCCGTATCTTTGTGTGGGAATTTTGTTGTGGATACTGATCCTTAGTGACCAAGGTCATTTTCTCTCTGTATCTGGAAGAGGGGAAAAAAAAAAACCAAACCAGAAGGGGCAGCTTGAGGTGGAAATTTCCAGCAACACCCAGGTCACAGCTGCAGAGGTTTGGAGCTGGTTAACACTCCCACAGCTGCAATACATAAGGCTGGAGAAGAGTCCCTCTGATGGGTGTGCTACAGCCCTGGGAGAGATGCTTGTGGGCTTTTTTCTTGGGCATTTCTTTTCCTCCTGGGTTTTTTTTCCACCTATCTCCTGCTTTCCCCTCGAGTGCCTCCGGTCATCAGCACCCTGAGCTCCAGTTACTCTCTGGGTACCTGTGAAGTTTCTTCTGGGACTGTCTGCTGGAATTTGGATGAGTTCTGCGGGACTCTTCACATCACAGGACTGTAAGATATCTTGAATTTCCTCTCAGGATCATTTACATCACAGGACTTGTGGGCTATCTCAGGTTTTTCTCTTGTAACAGTAGGTCTTGCTGTTTAATACTGTTGTATCTTGACTTGTGTGTTTACTAAAGTAAGTTTATATTTTCCACAATTCCCTTTGCTTTTTCTGGACCAGGGGAGGAGGAGGGGTGGTGGGGTTTTTTTGGTTTTGGGGGTTATTTTGCCTCAGGCCCTGATTTGCCTCAAACCCTTGCAGGGCAGAAGGGATGGAATGGCTGGAGCTGTACCAGGGCAGGGTCAGGTTGGAGCTCAGGGAAAGGCTCTTCCCCCACAGGGTGGTTGGGCACTGCCCAGGCTCCCCAGGGCATGGGCACATTCCCAAGGCTGCCAGAGCTCCAGGAGGGGTGGGATGATCTGCTCAGGGACAGGGGGGGATTGTTGGGGATGAGCCTGTGCAGGGCTGAGAGTTGGACTGGATGATCCTTGTGGATCTCTTGCAACTCAACGTGTCCTGGGATCCTGTTGAGTATCTCCATGGAACAGGCCCAGAATAAGGCCCAGGGTGTCAGGGTGGCACAGATCAGAACTGGCACTCCCAAAAATAATTGTTACTGTGCTGCCACAGTTCCAGCTGCCCCTGACCTCCCCAGCTCTGGAATACTCAATTTATCCTCCCCTGGTGTTGTTAACAAGTTCTTCTTCCCGATCTGAGCTGGAGATTGACAAGTTATCTGCCCAGGAAATCTGGTTTGCTTCAATTTAATCCTGGCTCAGCCTCAGCAGGGCTTTGGATTATCAGATCTAAACTCTGTTCAGCAGTGCTGTCACCTCCCAGAGCCATCAAGGGCTGATTTTTATTTTTTTTTCCTGCATCATGAAAATAAGCATCTGAGTCATGGAAAATTAGAAGTATTTAGTTTTATAAGGAGAAATCTGACTGAAATGTTATATGAAGTGTTCTTTATCAACAGGAATAATTCTCATCAGGTAGAATTTCCACAATTTCTAAAGAAACAAGCTCAGAAATCCCTCTCTTATTACAGGTTGTTTAGGGCTCTCCCTTCACTAATGTTAAAGCAAGACAAAGTTATAATTAAACCCCAGAATTCCTAAATTTTTGGATTCATGAAGCCAAGATATTTGGGAACATGACTGGCTAATTATTAACACACACCTACCCAAGCCTTTAATAAGGAGAAACCTGTGGCATTGTGTGGGTTTGATGTGTGAACTATAAAATCCCAAATTAACTTTCACATTTTTATCCTTTCTAAGATGGAATTATACATATTTAAAGGGAGCAGTGAATTAATTTGGGATTGTTTGGGATTCAAGCTTCTCTTCCTGAGCACAAGTCCACGGTCACCTCTTGCTCCCTGCGCTGTTCTGGGAATAAAAGAGTTGGGATGATGGATGTGTTTGGAATCAGTTCTGCTCTTGGAGGTCAGGAGCTCTCATTTATTGGCCAGGATGTCCGCGGAGTTGGCGTGGAATCCTGGAATGGTTTGGGTTGGAGGCGACCTCAAAGCTCATCTCATTCCACTCCTTGCCATGGGACACAGAATCACAGAATCAGTAAGGTTGGAAAAGACCTTAGAGATCATCGAGTCCAACCTATCACCTATTACCTAACCTAGCCAAACCTGTTACCTAACCTGTTGCCATCCTGCTACCAACACACCATCCTACCTATAACACACTACCCTAATATCTAGGTCATGCCACCAAGTACATCATCCAACCTTTTTTTAAAGACCTCTAGGGACGGTGACTCCACCACCTCTGTGGGCAGCCCATTCCACTGTGACATCACCCTCTCTGTGAAAAAGTTCCTTCTAATGTCCAGTCTAAATCTCCCCTGACGCAGTTTAAGACTGTGTCCTCTTGTTCT
>WEKX01000476.1:0-107233 GCA_013390025.1 Pitta sordida
GGGCGGCGGCCCCCAAGGGTGAAGTAGTGAAAGGCGCCGAGGAGTGTGTGGAGCAAGGAAGTCCCGGAGCAGATGGAAGTCGCCTGGAGAGGAGAGGGAGGAGGATACAGGGGAGGGGAAGTGCTGGAGGAGATTGTGGAGTGGCAAAGTGCTCCTGGAACTGCAAAATTATAACCTTGTTGTTGTTGTTGTTTTATTTTTTTATTTAATAAAAAGATCTAAAGGGGAACACAATTGTTTTTTAAGGCAGTGCTCTGTGTGGCTGGGTGCTGTAAGCTTTAGGTGAG
This sequence comes from Pitta sordida, assembly GCA_013390025.1. Taxonomy (NCBI): domain Eukaryota; kingdom Metazoa; phylum Chordata; class Aves; order Passeriformes; family Pittidae; genus Pitta; species Pitta sordida. Next base: position 288 of record WEKX01000476.1, read on the forward strand.
CGGTAGATCCTTAGCCCCCAATGATATTTGATCTCCTTCCACTGACCACCCAACCGGTCACTTCTGTTTAAAATTGCGTCCAGACCCCTTCCCGTAAATACATGTAAATGAATGCAACAGCGAGCTTAGGTGGCGTATGTAGCTGGATATATTTATATGGATAGAAGACTTAGACACTTCATCACCACAAGCGGGTATTTGTTGTATAAGCCATATCAAAGGACCAGTGCCAGCTATAGAAAGTGCCTTACACAGGATCTTTTAAGAGGTTAGCAAAGGCAGAAATCAAATACCAGGCCCTGGGAATCAATCCCATGGATCAGGCCAACTTCCCCAGGCAGATCAGACAGAGACAGGTGGTTGCTCAGCTGGACTCTTGCCTCCTCAAATAGAAGGTGAGAGGTGCAGAGGTGGGCTGATGCATAACTCTCCTATACTCTTAAAGAGCAAAAAATAAAAGAAATGTGACACAAAAGCTTTCCTGTCTAGAGAGAAAGGGTTGTGCAAAGGCAAAGAAGTTAAAGAAACTGTTTGTGATCGTCTGATCAAACAGGCCATATTCAGGTCAGGGAGCTGGGCTGGAGCCCAGCATGGGCTTGCACAGAGTGAATGACAGGCTGCTATCAGTGGTGACAAGGGCACAGACCTAGTCACTCATTAACCATTTTTTTTTTTTTGCTTATTCACCATTATGCAAGAAAATTGCAGAATTGTAATATACATGGCATGCTGCAGCCCTTTTTTCAGGTAGTAAAAGCAAATGGTGAGTTTCTCCATTGCTCTGGGAAGTTTTTGCCGAGAATACCAACTTGCATATATCAATGGAGGAATATGTGGACTGGATCAGACCAGGAGTCCATCTTGCCCTATCCTCTCCGTGGCAGAAGCTGATGATAAAAAGTGAAAGCATGCAGTGATCTGATCTGGCCTCCCACCTCCAGCCATCTGTGACTGAGGGAAGTCTAATCTTTCTGTTCCAAGCAGTCCTCAATTGATTTTATACGACTTCAGGTTGGCTGATAAAATGCTTGTGTCTAAAATATGACTATGAAATCTGACATTTATGTTGTATTCTTCCTCCAGATAGGCCAAAATAACCAGCAGTCCTTATAGCCCCAGGAAAAGCATCCCTCAGAGGGACCATCAGTCTGTGCAAGTGTGTGGCTGATTCTACAGCACAGCCTAGTAGCTCTGAGTGCAGAATAACAAGAAGCTGGGGGCCTTTGTCTCCTGTTATTCCTTGTAATTTATGTAAATTTATTCTGAGGATCAAAATACTCCTCTAATTTCCTGAGAAATTATGATGATAACTTCAACAAAGGCATAACTGTATCCTTTTATCAGGCTTTTCACAGTCTTGTTTTTTTCCTTCTCTAGCTAAGCTGTGTTTCAAATTCCCAAGCAAAAGCCAAGGAGAGGCTTTCCAAGTTAGAGTTTTGTTATTTTCTGAAAACTTGAACTCAGGGAATTTACCTACTGGAAATATTCATCAGATTGTCTCATACAGTACTCACACCTCCCCACTCAACTAACTCCCAGGTTTGAGTTAGAATTCTTACTGTATTCATTCTTTTGGTTCTTTCTGAAAGATTTCACAAGAAACTATTTTTTTCTCCTTTTCCTCTGGAGGTTATTGTAGTGTTACTGGATTTCTTTCCATAAAATCAGGCTTTGGGAATCCTTAAATAGCTAGTCTGCTTCCTCTCTGCTTATGATTGGAGAGTGTTTGCAAAACAACTATCATGCCAGCCACCCCCACAAGTCATTTACACATGATTCATTCTTTATTTGTTTTCTCATAAATTGCTTCATCCAGACCTTGAAAAAAACTCCCAAAGTTTCTTTTCCTCACTTCCTCTCCTGCCTATGTTTCAACAGATTTCATGTACACAGTTGACTGCAATGCTGAGTGGAAATCTCTGTATTGGATTCATGTTTAGAGTCCTGAAGTGCAAGCCCGTTCTGTTCTCTGTTCAGTGCATAATTTGATATCTGCACTCTTTTTTTATCACGAACTTTGAGGTCGGGAAGACACAGGCAAAGACAAGCTGAAGGCAGGGTATTCTGGGTAATCCCTGAGGGACCAAAGTCTTTGGGGTGCATAGTTGTTAATTTTCTACAGATACTAATTGTGCTAAAGGATGTTGGGAAATGTCTGGAGGTCAGTGCTTGCATGTGGAGAAAATACTCTGTGAGTTAGATACCAATTGAAAGGTGTGTTTTGGAGGACTGAACAGTCTCTTAAGCTATTTTGGAAAATCCACCTAGACACCTATCTATGCCATTAAGTACCTAAATAGTTTTGGAAAAAAATCACCTGGTTTCCACAGGTCTTGGCAGAAATCAGTTCAAATGTCTTTCAGAGTGCTGGGAATTCTGAACTTACTTGTTGAATAATACAGTTCTGAGTGCACAATTCCAGGTGGCTAAAAAACCCACTCTTTGCAGAAGGTGGATGTTCAAATTTTGTCCCTGGCAAGTACTGACATATCTTCAGTCTTGAAGCATGATGCACAGACCAAGGTTATCCAACCCTACGCACCCTCTGAACATGTGAACATGGAGAATAGGTTAAGAATATATTTTGAAACATAACTTCCTCTCCCTCTCCCTGCACAGCTGGAAGTGCCAAGCACTAATCCATATTTCGGCATTCATCAGTTGTTCAGCAGTTTTGAAGACCAAATTCCCCAGCTGTTTCAGAAGAGTGCTTTAAAAATAGGACAGAGAGAGAAATTCACCTTATCTTCCTAGAAAGAGCTTCCTCTAGTAAGCAGAAAGAATGACTGCATAACCTAAAGGTAATCACACTCAAGTAGACTGAGCTTGTCAACTCTTTTTGCTTGGGACATAAAAGCCATCATTGAAGAACAAGGCCAGGTTTCACCTACTGACCTAGGTTTGGAAGGCAGCAACAAAATGCAGAAGTTCTGCTCTCCTTAGCAAAGCTGACTTGTGTATGCTTTTACTTTATTCTCTCTAGGAGCATCCCATTGAGAAAGGCTTAAGCAGATGAAAAAAATAAAGATTTCCCTTTTTTCAGGTAGAAAATTAACTGCTCTGAGGTCTCCTGCGAGCATACAACCTTCTCCTATCCATTGGAAGTCTCCGCAGCTGAATATTTCCACGCCTTTGACTCTGCAGAGCATTCAGTCGAAAGGGAAGGATGGTTTTGCTGATCGCATTGAGGCGTTCATTCAGTTCTTCCAGCCTTTTCCTTATGGACTGGACTTCCCTCACAAGATTGTCCACAGCTGCGGAGACAGGGCGAAGACTACAAAGAGAGTAATATAGGACAATAACTCAGTTTAAGGAGCCTTCCTGAGCATGCAAAGCAATTTACTATGACTTGTGTTTCTTAGTGGGGAAGGGCCCTTAATGATGAAAGAGTTGCAAGCCACCATTAAAAGATGTTTCCAAAGCTACCTTTCCCTTGGGTATTGGGAGTTCAACTGAGGTGCTACATCTGAACCCAGGAAACCAGGAGCTTCAGGATCAGCCTGGGCAACATGGTCTTTCCACCATCTAGTTTTAATGAGTATAAATTAATTAGGAGTAAAAATGGAGGCTAGACCAGCATTCCCGTGTAGTACTGTTAGTCCTCAACATTTCTAATGAACCCATCTGTGTCCTTGCCAGCAAACTCTTAATTCAAAACCCAGTGCAGGAAATACGGGTGCATAATGTCATTACATCTTCCTGGACTCAAGTCAGAACTTTGCAGATACAGGATTAATATCATCCCTGTTAATCTTTAGGCACCAATGAATTTCAGCACTGTCAGTGTGAAAGCTATGGTGAATTCTGTGCTAGTAACAACAGCCACCATGCAACCAGGGAGAAATCCATTTGATGTCAAAGACAACATCTATCAACTGTATCCTCCTGAAACCCTAATTTGTACAGATATTTTGTGACCTTTTGACTAGTACCTTTTTTTATTCTAGCCTTTCCTCTTCAACTAGTTCCATAAGTAGCAGTTGCAAACAGATTTTTTTTGTTGTTCCTAAAGACTTATGCAAGGTGACCACTTGCTTTATGAACAATTCTGATTCAAGTGATACTAGGTTTCTAGTAATTCCCCCCTCCTATCTCTCTTTCATTCCCTTTCCCACTCTGTTACTGAAAATACAAAATCGAAGTAAATTTTGTGAGTGTGCTCAACACTTCTTATTTTCTGCAATGCAAAAGGGGAATATGATGACATGAATGAGTGAATAGCTTTCTCAGATATGTGTGTTAGAGACTGAAATTAAAAAAATTAAAAAATTTGAAAAAAAATCACAGGCCAAATTATCTACTTCTCCCTGCCTTGTGGCCAAGTCCATGAGTGAGGTGCCAAAGACATTTTCTTTAGGATAATTCTGGTAACACAGTGATGGCAATTGAGAATGTTTTACAATAAATAGTCAGCAGAGTATTCAGTTTACTAATCCAAGCTTCTAGCACAACAGATACCAAGACAGTGGGTTTCATTTCCCCCCACCTGAGCAATATGAAAATTCATCTTAAAGAAGGACACCCAGGGGAGGAGTGAAGCCCACCTCCAGATGAAAGGAATTACCTGGAGAACTCAGGCAATAGAGCATTTGGGTTGTTCAGCAGGGTATGCTTCATTTGCCAGAAGATGTCATTCCCCCATTTCTCAAGGATTTGAGTGATGCTGTTAACACCTTCTATGTTGACCTTGTCAGCTGGGTTAGCAGGATGTCCATGGAAGAGAGGAAAATAAACGTGACAGAACAAGAAAACATGAGCCAGTGCTCTGAGTTTCATTCTATTCCCCATCACAACTTAACTGCAATGAAATGCCAAATATTAAACATATGGAGGATATAATTTAAAAAGCAGGTAAGTCTTCCTCACAGCATAATTCCCTGCTTCCAGGTGCCCAAGTTTTCTGATGTCACTGGTTACCCCAACTGATTATTTCTAAGACCATTTTTCTCGCCAGAATTCTCAGCAGCTACTCAGGAATGAAGAGAGGGCAGTCATGAATAAGCACTGTATATCTCACTCCAAGGACAACATAGGTGCATCTGCAGCTCTCAGTTACTGAATGTCTCCTGCGCTGACCCACCACCATGACATCCTACCTCCTTCTCTGTAGTTCCATTTCTGATGCTGGTCCTGAGATTTACTGCAGGGCAAAAGGATGAAGAGGAGGAAAAGAGGAAGAGTCACCATGATGGCTCTTGTAGGATCTTGACTTCCTGCTCTGTGGAGACAAAAAGTCTTTCTAACTGCTTTATTTCTTTCTTTCCTCTCTTTCTCTACTTCCCATCTGTCACCACAACATCAAATTTCTCTCTGGCAATGCATTTCTTTAAAATGTTGTTCAAGTTGCTCACTCTAGCTTTTACAGAAGCACAGGAACTTTTCACAAGCACAAGCTTTACTTTCTTTACAAGCGATTGAGTGGTACAAAGATGCTTCATTAACTGGCAGCGCTGGGGATGTAGTTTTTCTTCATATGTAGCTGTGATAGAATAGTACCTTATACGTAGCTATAATTGTTCTATCAATGTCAGGAGGAAGTAGTTTGAGGTATAAAAATAGCTGCATGCCCACTTTTGAACGAAACAAGGTAAAATACAATGAAACAATTTGTCAACAATTTATCATAGTGGACAGAATAAAAAAAATCTTTTTGATATGATCCGTTAATCAGTGGCAATATCTTAGATGCTGCCCAGTGATGGAGTCTCAAAGGCAACCCTGCCTGCCATGTACTGTCTCCACCTTGCCCTGGTGTCAGGGGGTCAGTCCTTCCTCATCATAGCTACAGAGTAGGCAAGACAGGTACATGAACTAATCTGAGCACTTACCTAAGCTCATTGTTTTCTTTCAATTTTACCATCATTCCCAAACCAATGGAAGTCAACCTTAACCTACAAACCCTCCTGGACAAGGGCAGTCTCTAAATGTAAGAGGACAGGTCAGTGTCTCCACAGCTTACTCATGATAACTTGTTATTTTGTCCTAATTAAGTAGTCCCTCAGTGTTGAACTTGATATTTTTATTAAAAAAAAATGTCATGAGCAGCTGTTCTCATTGAAACTGGCTGGAAATATCAATTATGCACATATTGCACAGAACAAACACTGAAAAGGCATTGCCAAGTTCATGGGTTTTAGTGATGGTTTCAGCCATCTGTAGTTACAGTGATGGAGGGCTCTTGTGAGAAGGAGGAACATTTAGAAAATCCTAATTATTCTCCTGTTCAGATATGTCCATCAAAAGCCTAAGACCTCACTGCAAAATATATGAACATTAAATTGCTTTTTGAGTATCATATAACTATCATCTCCTAACAATCTGGGAAGAATTCGGTCCCCTCAAAACCTACCAGGAGCTGTAGCAGATAAAGCAGTGACTTAAAATTCCTTTCACTTTGTGCCTTTCTTACATTCAATCGCTAGTGTTTTTTAATTGCAACTTCATTTATTTTCCCACTACTTAGAATAACAGTATGAATATAGCCATACTAATGGAAAATGTCATGATACTTAAAAAATATTACATTCTACCTTTCAGGATGTAATTTGTACTTAGTATTCTTCTTCTAATTGGAATATTCATTTAAAGGGGGAAAAATTACTTTCTTCCTATCTCACACATACACACACCTCTTCTTTGCCTCAACTCAGAGCTGCCAAAATGAAAATCTCTAAGAAGGCCTGATGATATGGCCAAGGCTCATAATGTAAGGGGCCTCATGGACCTTCTGCAAACTATTTGCATTGACACCATAGCTCTTCTGCCTCTCAGCTTTTCCAGATAAATATTCCAGCCTTTACACCTTTGTTTTTTCTCTCTTTCTTTGAATGGCACTGAACATGTCTTTTTAATCTTCCCTGATGGGAAAGGACTTACCAGACACCAATGTGTCTAATTGAATGCTTTGAAAATGCTGACAACATCAAGGAGGCACTCTGACTTCCAAGCTAATTTTAAAACTTCCTGGAGAGATTGTCCATTCTTTAGTCTTTCCACCTCCCACATGTTTCAATACCCCACAGCTGAGATACTTTGATCTTTCTGTATTTGTTAAATGAAAGGTGGTAATAAATTCCACCTACATCTGATACTGAAAATCCACCCTACTTAGGCTCAAACTTTTTAAAACATCAGGTGTCCAAATGAATCACAATACCCACATGTTCTATTTGCAGGGCCTCTCATGGTCCTGTTTCCTTGTAGCTTTGCTCCCTGCATTCCAGTAAACTTCAGGTTATAATCATCTTTGAAATAGATTCTCATACCTCAGTCACTTACACAGAAAATGAGCTCTCTTCCCTCTCTTAGGCAGTCTTGTAGAAGGCAAATGGATATTCACTCACGATGTTTCTAGTTGAAAAAGTCTACAGGGTCATCTGTAATAAGAACGAGATCCCACGACCATTCAAATATCTTCTAATCCATTGCAGAGTTGCACTGGAAAGAACTATCAGGGTAGAACATGAATTGATAAGCAGGGAGAGCTCTCTCACATCCTCAGATGGAAACTCCTAAATGCAGAGGATAACAATAACAACATATTAACTTTGTCACTGTTAATATTAATTGCAATAATACGGGCTACTGTCAGAAAATTGCATCACATTCTTGAAGCAGGGAAGGCTAAATGATTCACTGGACAGTCCCTTCGTTTGCAAGCAGTGAAGACAGACATATTTGTCTCATTTTTACACTTTTTTCCCTCCCAGCTTCCATCCTTTTGAATCCTCACTTCAGCATGACAAAAATGCTCAGCTAGCTCAATACCCTGAGCACAGCCCTGCTGGGATCACCAGTTGTGCCATCTAAGCCAGAATCCCTGCCCCAAAGCAAAGGAGTACTGCCAGTATTTCAACAGTTTCTTGTTGATCCAGTATGCTCCATGTCCAGTGCTCATCCCTGATTACTACACATAGTGGGTAATCAACAGAGCCCTGAGACTTCATTGGTGTCTTCCCCAGACTTTGATACATTGAGTTCAAGCGTGATAACTGAAGTTCACTGCTGCTTGTGGATTGTACTGCCTGCTAGGGTATGGAGGAATTGTCCAAGTTATCCACTTCTGGTATCAAACACAGCTTCATACTAGAGAGCCCTCTCTCCCCTGAAGCCCAAGGAGAGCACACTCATCCTATTGCAGATGTGAGTTGTTGCATTAAACACATGCACTCTTCTGATGTCATGCATGAGTATTCCAGTGTGTTAGCTCAGGCCCATGCTTGCTTTAAGAAGAGGATTTTATTGATTAGTGTTAGCAATCACTGTAGTGAGATCTAAAGGATTTTTTTTCTGCAGCATTTGAATTACCTTTTTTTAATTTGAGGTCCATTCTCTTCTCATAATTTCCCCAAGTTCCTTTTGAGCTACTTTTAAACTAAAGCTGAAGAGTGATACTGGGGTTTGGGTCGTTTGCAGGGAAATAAAATACACTTTTAAGTGAATCAGAGTTTGATCCCAAGTAAATAATAAATACAGAAAATGTAGCTTTCACTACAATGATAATGGATATTTAAACATCAAGTAAGTTTTAAATTGTCTATTTTAAAAGAAGAAAGAAATTTGGGGGGGATGGTTGGAATTCTTCTATCTTTAATTTCCACATGTTGAATTTTAGGAATACATATTTTCAGATTATATTACACACACCCAACTAAAATGTTCTGGTTTATATATGGAGTTCAAGAAGGTTTAAGTGATATAAACCAAACAGTTTCATAATAAAAAACTCCCATATTTTAGCGGCATGCAGTTTATAAGTTAATGCTAGTCCTGTGAAAGCTCCCAGTCTGGGATCCTGACAAGTCTCTGAACTTTTAGAGGATAAAACTGCCAAGACTGTGAGAACAGAATAATTAAAGTACGTATTTGCAAGCTCTACTTGCAAAGTGAATGGCATCTTCTAGCTCTTCAACAACCCCTTCCCCCAAAAAATCAGAGTAATATAAACATTAGCATATACTAATAGGATTATGTAATGGTGGAAAGATCATGAAAAGTGCCAAAAATAGTTAAAAAAATTGGGTCTTATAATATTAATATGGTCAAAGTGATACAGCTACAATATCATCTGTTTCAAAAGTCTTTGTTATAGTCCACTGTTTATCATTATTTTTCAATGTACCTTTGTGTGTATAATGCTATATGTTGGCACATGCCCACACTCAGTTTTGGATTGGAATAAAAATATCTAGGAATAACAATATCTTGAATTTTTCAAATTTGGCAACATATTTGAGTTAATTAGTGCTTTTTCATATAATTAAGAGTTACACTGCTCATTTTTTACCTGGATGTGGCATGAAAGCAAAGATCATTTGAATCCCTCAAATAGCCTGACCATCCTACTAAACAGAGAGATCTGATGGACACCCCTGATGACAGACAGGTAGCATGATGCTGTTGTCAGCAGACAGCTATACTGATGATAAAGAAGGAAAAAAGTCAACCAGATGCAAAGTGCATATCTACCGCAATTCATAATTAATAAAGTACTGTTGGTTTGGAGGAGGTAAAATGCACCTTTTGCCTCTTCTCCAGGTGCACCTGCTTTTTCAGGGTATGTATTATCTTCAACTCTCTCTCGTTTAGTGCTTGGTGCTTCCTCTTAAGAAGTTTCCTCTCTCTCCTTGGACAGTCATCCACAGACCTTGCACTCTCCACATCTGCCTGTCTGCCTGACTCTTAAGGATTTGCTTGCTCACCCTTTCTCCCTCCTTCTCTCAGTCTGCACACCCCTGTTCTCTGGAAATGTAGGTAGCAATCCTACAACTTCCATGTTCATGCCAGTTTGCACATGTTGCTTCCTCTCTTAGCTCTTTCTGCAGATGCCTTTAGAGTCCCTCAACCCAACAAGCTCTTTCTAAGATGCAGACATGTATCTCCTCCAGAGGAAGAAACAAAATATTACTTACAAAGAAGGCATAGAATTGCATAGAGACATTACCTTTGTTCTTGAGGCCAGTCCTTCTGTAATAAGGGTTCCAAAGCTCTGCCTCCCTGTTCCTTTCTTCTCACTAACCCCTCTGTATTTCAGCTTGCAACAAGTGACGTGTCCCTCTTCATTTCCCCGCTTTCCACATTTCCACAGTCTTTCTGTGGAGCCTCCTCCAGCTGTACCTCTCTTACCCCTCCCTCCCATTCCTGCAAACTAGCCATCTCCCCCCACACATGGGAGCCTTATGGGAAGAAAAGCCTTGGCGATGGAGCCCTTCTCAAAAACAGCCCTGTCTGCAAGGACACTCATGTATCTTTGCCCCCGGTTCTTTTGGGCAGCTCTCAACCGCTGGCTCTCTAGCACAGCTGTATGACTTCTCTTACTAGTCACAGTTTCCACTATGCAGTGCTTCTCTCTGGCTGCTTGAACCCTCCAGCCATCCAGTCATGAATTTGTTCACTGCGTTCTTCCTGTCTTTTAACTAGCATGCCAATTAATTCTCTGCTGATTAGTTCATTCCTGATGCACTCTGCCAAATCTATTTCTAGTGGAATAAACAAGGAGGGATGAATCGGCTGCAGTGTTGTTGTTTTTTATCTCTGACCCCCTCCTCCAGGTCTGTGCCTGCCAAATCAAACAGGCTTAGGTCTGGTCAGTACTCAATAAAGAGATTTCCAAATAAATGCAAGGTGTTACAGTCATGATTTTTCTGAAGCAGGAGGAGGACCCCCGACTCTAGTCCCATGTCCATGTCAAACTGACGTTTTGGTGTGATTTGAGACGATGTGCAGCCACCACAGCCCAAAGCTGTAGAATTGCTGCACACACAGGCTCATGACTAGACCCATGGCACTGCTTGCAAGTGCCTTGGCCAAATCTACATTCTTCTTTATATTACTTCTCCAGTATCAACTGGCAAGAACACCCTCTGTTTCCTGACCAGCCTATTCTTACTTAACTCAGTTTTCCACAGCAAAGACGCTGCACTCAGCAGTGAGTAAAAGATGCGTTTCTCTTAGGGCAAAGGGCTGTCCAGCCACTCAGAATAAAAACAAACACCCAGAAGTAGGGAGCCAGAGGACACGTGCAAGTGTTACAGACAGAGCAGTTACAAACGCAGCATTGTGATTGCAAGAGAGTGATGCTAGTTTAAAGCAGGCTAGGAGCTGATTGTGAAGAAAGCTAAGAGGCATCCTTTTACGCACAGTCTATAAACATCAGCCAGCACTAGCATTTAATCAGCCACTTAAATCCACTCAAGAAGAGAGAGGTTCCACTAGAACCTGACTCAGGGGTATCTGCTTCACTAACACCAGAAGCATGTGGTGTTGGCTGTTCCTGCTCCTCCATTCCCTCTGGCTCTGTGGCAGGGAAATTTCTGAGAAGACTGCCTTGTTTATGGAGCCTTGCCATTGAAACAGCAGGACACTCATTTGCAAAATTATAAAACACCAGTTTTTAAATGCAGCCCACAATATACAGGCTTAACACTGGCCAGCCTCTGGAGGAACTGGAAACCTATTTTTTCAGGGCTCAAACAAGTAAACAAAATGTCCAGGCAACAGGCAAATAATGTAACCCAAACAATCATCTGCTCCAGCTGTTCCCCATTCAGCATGTGGCAAACAGTCTTGTTGTGCTTTGCAACTCTCTGCTAGGAGGAAGTGAACTGCTGGGTCAGTGTGAGATGGGGACGCCAGACTGAGGAACCCTCCCACAGGGGCATGGCAGAAACCTGATGGGGAAACAAACACAGTCCCGAAATCCTGCTCCAAATCTAAATTGTGCTGGTGAAGGGTCGCAGTGTGTGCCCAGTGTCCTGGTTTCGTACTGGCAGCTTGCTACCTCAGGGCAGCTCTCAGCAGGCAGGAGTGTTTATCAGGAAAATCCCCTGTTCCCTGTGCCTCCTTGGAGATTGGCAGGACAGGAGGGAACTTCATCATCTCCCTTCCCTCTCTCCTTTCTGTTACCATCCACATATGCAGTGATGTGAAAGGATCACTGCCCAGCCCACTGTCACCACCATGGCTACAGTCAGTGACACCCAGCACCTACATGCTATCACAGTACTACAGCAAGCAGATATTGGGGAAATTTAACACAACCAACTAACAAGAAACTCCCCTTTTTTTTTTGTTGCCAAATTTCTGTAACTGTGTTGTAAGCTTAACATATCCCCTTATTATCTACCTTCCCCTCTTGCTTATTGCTTCTCCAGTTCATACTGGGCACTTCCCACTGGGCTTTCAGCCACAGGACCCCCAGCAATGACAGAACAGCGTTGAGACTAGACCCATCAGGAGTTTGGTTGGAGCAACCCTCCATAGGACACTCCCTTAATTAACACACCCTATGCCTGCCTCTGTGAAGGCAGGATGTGGGCACACTCCACAGCCTCAGGTACTGCACAGATGAAATATTTGCACAGTTCTGACCATCTTTGGGCCTTTCTCATGCTGAGGTGAACACATTGGTTTCATTGCCAGGGTTCATTAGAAATTGTAATTATCTACACTACTTAAATTTGCCTGAAGCGTGCCTGCAGTTTGGCACCTGCTAGAAATGTTATTGTTATTTTTCCTGATTTTACATGTTTTCATTGTTTCTTCCTATTAGTCTTCACTGCTTGATTGTATTCATTTTGCTGTTTGAACAAGCATTTCCTATTTATTGCAATGTCTTCTCCTGTGTGACTTCTCTGTCATGGAAGGACTCAGCCAGGCACAGGAAGATATTGGGTGGTGTTCCTGACCTGTGCATGTAACAATGAAGAGGAGAAGGGTGTGACAAATATAACAGGCAAAAGCATTAGCTTAGTGCTAACAGGAGTGTGAAGATACAGTTATTTCTTCCCTCTGGACACCTGGAGAAATGGACAGCTGAGAATAGCTCTTGTCCCAGCATCTCATCAGGAAGCAATTGCCCCTCTGATCTTACAGCAGAGTGGCGTGTGCAATCACTCCATTGTGCAGCTCTGCACCAGTGACCTTCTCTAACCTGAAGACCTTAAATAGTAGTGTTTAATCTAGGTCCTTTCAATATCGAGGAGCAAACAGAGGTTCTTCTGTTGGCAGGCTGCATAAGGCTGCTGACAGATGACAAGACAGGTGGCAAGAACCAAGGCAGTAGGTTGTGTCCCAGTAAACTCAGCCCTGCTGCAGCCCAACCCAAACTTCAGTTCCCCACTGGTTTGCATTAGCCCCATCCTTTTGTAAGTGATTGGCAGCTGCACATTTGTGCAGGGGATCACTGCACAAAAAGAGCAATGCATTTGCCTTGTGGGACATGCAGTGTAGGCTGGTCCAGTGGGTAAAGCAGCAGGGCACTAAACAAGCTAATTGCAGGGCAGGAGGGGCATTATGCATGGCCTGTCCCAGAAAGAAATCAAGGAAGCGGAAAAGAGAAGACAGTGTAGCCTGAGTGCAGAGCTAGCATGCATGATCTGGGATTTCTGGACAAGGCAGCTGTCTCTACATAATATGTTCCTGCTGCTGTTCTACAACTTCACCTCTCTCCTTTTGTCTGGAATGATGGTGAGAATTTACTGAAAGAGGTGACACTGGAAGGTTTTTTTATAGTGTGTACCACCATTTTGGAGCCAAATGCAAAGGCTTTGGCACTGGCCGTATTAGGTGGACCCTGGATATCACTACAGTTTGTGTAGGTCAGGTGAATATTGTGTATATATACAGCAATTCCAATACATCAGCATTGCAAAGGGTGCAGGTCAGATCAGAAATCAGGCTCCAGCAAGGCGCAACAAATTTACCTCAGGCAGGATATTCAGGGCAGAGGGTGCCAGAGTGGACAGAGAGGGCTTGCAGAGGCTTAACACTGTGAGGTGCTGGTGGCTGTGTATTTTCATGCTTTTTGGCTTGCAATGTTTTTCTGAATGACCACATTGTCTAGCCAAAGCTCTCAGACTTCTAAGTTTAAGTATCTCATTTTTCAGCATCTGGTTTTTTCAAATTGTTTTGGGGAAAAAAGTAAGTAAAATGAGCAGTGGCATCCACATAAATGAATGATTTATTTGCAACATTTTTACTGATATTAGTACACTTGACAGGTCCAATTTATATGCAAATCAGTTTACATTCACAGCAGAAAGAAGGAAAACTTTGCTTCTCATGCTTTGCAAATCATTAAACCCTCTGAACTCTTTGCCTAGTCATATGCTCCTCAAAAGCGTCAGTTTAACCACAAATCACTTGTCCTTGCAATCCATTAGCCTCACAGAGAACTCCGAGCTTGAGGAACAAGCCATTTTTGTGGGGATGCATGAAATCAAGAGTGGGCTATGCTGTACCACAAATGTAAAAGCTTTTGCAGTGTATGTGTGTGCACCAGATGTTAAAAGATCATAAATGAGGACACCAGATTTCCCAATTCCTGCTTCTAGCTGTTTTCTGCCGTTCCTTTGCTCCCAACTCTAATTGGTACCAGAAGCATTTTCTTAGAAGGAGTCGCTCTGCTGGCCAGCTCTTGCCTTCTGTAACACAGGCTTTTCTAACTGAGACTTGAAAACGATCCAGTACCTATTGTGTAAATATTTACATAGATACAGGACTGTCACTGATCTTAAATCAAAGAGTAGAGGACAGGAAATGGCATATGGAACAGAGGGGCTCTGTATTCAGAAAGACCTGAAAGGAGAAGAATAAGACAGTCGGGTCTCCTATATCGCGGACCCGCGGTCTTAATCGGGCTCCACGAAACCCTACTTCCGCATTGAATGGCGGCTCATTAATATGCAAATTTGCTCCACACCCTCAGACGATCCCCAGCACTGAAGGGGTCTCCTTCATCGCTAAAAAATCATGCTGCTAAGATGTGAAGCCGCAATATGGGGGGGTGCGAAGTGCAAGAGGGCCGACTGTAACTGTGATGCCTCCTCCAAAGTTTGCCACCTGGGACTGTCCCCACGAGTGCTGTGTTCCCAGGAAGGTCTTGATCTGAAGCCTGGTGACATCAATGGAAAAAAAAAAATCTCTGGTACCAAAAGGTTTTGGATCAGAACTACTCTCTTTGTCCTTCATATCTGAAAAAACAAGTTATCTTCAACATCTAGACCACTTGGTGTCTCTCTTCTGCTCCTTAAGGAGTTTCAGGACAGACAGGAAAGGGTAAGTACACTACTTCCAGGAACAGCCGCTGAAATGGGAAAGCAAGAGCAGCAGCAGACACTGAGGAAACAGGATGTGTTCTTTAGCCTTTGGTGTATTTAGCAAATACTCCTTTCTCTCAGTCTGTGGCAAAGGACCTTGCCTAGTGAGCTCTCACACAAGTCATGACTTGAAGAAGGGGCAGTGTTAGATGCCCTGTGCATGAGCCAGGGAATCAGGAAGCAGGAGCCTTGTGGCTTCCCCGAAGCTCAACTTCCCCATCATGAGAGAGTTCCCTTGTTCACTTGCCTTGGAAGGCTGTGGTGGAGACTGAGGACAGCTTTGGAAAATGCCCTGGTGGTCTTGTAATTAAGCAACAACCACAAAACAACCCATTGCAAAAAAAACCCCCAAACCCAAGACTTTTTCCTACCAAAACCTTCCCAAGAATGAAGGCATGTATTTATAGCACGACCAATTTAAAGGCATTTTCTGTGTAAACCACTTGGGATAACGAGCCTTTTCCCCCATCTCTCTGTGCCTCCGGCTGTGGAAGACTGGACTGTGCTCGCTCACGGCACCGCCGCCCTCGGCACCTGCCCTTCCCCAGCAGCCGGGAGGAGCCTCTCCCGGCTCGGAACTACAGTTCCCAGCAGGCTGTGGGAAGGGTGGGGGCGGGCGCGCGGCGCGCGTGCGCACTGCTCTGTCAAGCATGGCTACGGTGCTGTCCCGGGCGCTGAAGCTGCCGGGTAAGGGCTCCGCGCCCGCGGGAGGAACGGAGGGAGGCAGCGCCGGCCGGCCGGGCAGGGCCGAGTAGGGCCAGGGCAGCCTGGGCCGGGGCAGTGGCGGGAGGCAAACATGGGTGCCGAGGCGGGGGTCGGCGGGGCGCGTTGCCATGGCGATGTGGCCGTGCGGGCCCAGCGCGGTGCACGGGGCAGCCTCGAGGGGCGGCGGGGCCTGTGCGGAGGGGAAGGAGCGCTGACTGCTCTCGGACCCGCTGCGGCCGCGT
The DNA here is from genome assembly GCA_013390025.1 of Pitta sordida. NCBI lineage: Eukaryota > Metazoa > Chordata > Aves > Passeriformes > Pittidae > Pitta > Pitta sordida. Next base: position 16,333 of record WEKX01000476.1, read on the forward strand.
TTTACCCGCAGAAGCCAGGCCGAGGGTTCGGTAGGTGCCACTGCAGTGAGCCAGGTAGATGTTGAAAGCTGCCTGCCGCCTCTGCACCTTCCAGCCAGAGATCTTCAGCGAGATGAAAGGATATTCAGACATAAGGGACTATTGTGTGCGGTGAGCCTCAGTCAAACAACCATTTACTTCAGCGAGGAGACTTAAAAGAGAATTAAAAATACCAGTGAAACCAGTTCTTTAGAGCCGGTAGTTGCTGTTGGATCAACTGGAGACGGTGCCAATGCGCCTGGGAGCATTGACGTCCATGGAAAAGTGCTTCATTGGCCTTCCTGAGCGCGTCTTGCCTTGGGGACAGCTGTGGGACAGAGACAGGGCCTGGCTGTGCACTGCTGGGGGTGCGCTCCCCCATGGCACTACACACCACTGGTGCTGCAGAGCCCCAGCCTGAGAACATGCACTCCTTGGACCAGTCGTACTTTCTTCCTCCAGCAGTCCATGAAGGTCACAGTAATGTGACCTTCAAGGCCCTTCCTGCCATCTTTTAGTAACCCATAGCAGGAGTCATTACTTTATGAGGTGCCTGTTAGATCTCATTCAAAGAAATTTTGTTTGCAAGTCGGCTTTTTCCGAGTTATATATACGTATATTTATCTGCCCAAATGGGAAGGAATACATTTTAAATAAAGTTTGTTTAGGAAAAGTGCAAAATGGTGGTGTGTGTGCGTTGGGGCATGACCACTGGGGAACTGTGCAATAACAAGTACAGATCTCTTCTGGGGCATCTGGACCCAGCGTGATCTGTCTGATATCTGCTCTTGGGAGACGGTGATTTGGAAAAGATCACAGTAGGCCTGACAGCTGCAGTTAAGAACAGTTCTTACATCAGTCCTTAAGTTAAATTGCAGAAATCATACCTTTTTTGTCTGGTTAATTCTTGAGCAATGCAGCTTCCAACAGCAATGAGAAAGCAGAAAGCCTATTGCTAGATCTGTTTTTCCTGCTACAGCTCATTAAATTAATTAAAAATCAATATGTGGTGACTTATGTCCCCGTGGGCTGAGAGATATGCCTGCAGTACCCACTGACTGGTGCCTGCCAACTGCCAGGAAAATAAACAGAACATGGAGTGAGATAGGATAAAGATATAAATGGTACTAGAACCAGTACATCGTCATAGGAGAAATGCACTGAAAACTACGCTCTTCTAAGAAAAGTCCAAAATCTACTCTTTTCACTCCAAAGTGAGCACAAAGAAAAGCCTTTTCAGTCAGTCCAAACAGAAAAAAGGAGATTACAATTAATGTCTTTCAAGCCATCAGCACTAGAAATGAATATTTCATTATGAGTGGGACCTAATTTCAACACAGGTCACCTCACAGATGCCTCCTTTCCAAGTCATGGTCTCACGGTTCATCTATTCTTCATTGAGAGGCCACATTCTTCTATTGCAATAGTTTCAAGAGCTGCCTGTGCAAAAATAGTGTTAGGCAAATACACAGGGGGTTTTCAAAGTCATAAAGTGCAGTTTAGAAACCTACTGTCCTTGAAAGTTGATAAGTTCGGGGGCATTTTCTATCTGGTCTGCTTTTGAAAACCTCCATCTTCAGTACGTATTTACTTCCAGGGGCTGCAAAGAAAAGAAATCCAGGGTGGTGTGACCAGTAACACAGCAACAGACCACAAGCAACACTTCCTCTGATTGTAACCACAGGCCACTGAATGGGAACCTCTGTTTTATCACTGGTGCTGTGGAAAAAAAATGGAATACAATTTAAAGCAGGTTGGAACAGAAGGTGTTTTATTTCCTGTATCTGTAGGAGAGGGAACACAGAGCAGTTGGGAAACTGACTTAGCTGATACTAAGCTAATACTGATCAGCTAATAGCTGATACTAATCTGTACAAGTACAGATACTCTGTACCTGTAAAGTGGATGCAAGATTTATATACACTTAAGAGTCACGAAGGAAAAGACAGATAACAGTGTAGGTTATACAGATCTGGTACATACATAAGGCCACAGAACAGCTGCTTGCTTTAGCACAGAGACTAACTTATCATCAAGGCTACACAGAGATTATCGTTTCAGGAAATATGGTGAGAGTTTGACCAAGCGGCTGGCTCAGATCTTATCATTTCTACTTCTATGATGGAAAACTGTAAACTGCATGCATTTTCTGACAGCTGGTCACTTGCAATAGAGGCAGTTTTAGCTTTTTCTTGAAGGAAGAACTGTTTTCCCCCAACCTGAGCCTTGTAGTTGACCAGAAAGGAAAGAACTTGACTTCTGGAACACTTATAAATACATAAATCCTAATTCTCTAAATGGTGTGAGACTGCCCCTGTTTTCTCATATTCTTTACTGCTTGTATGTTTATGCTTTTCTATTGAAAAATTATTTGCAAGTGATTAATGGAAGCCAAGTGTGATTTCAATCCTTCCCACAGCAAGTGACTTAAAATTTGGATGAAGAGTCATGTTTCTTCTGCGCTCTCTCCAGCCAGGGGAATCCTGACTTATGTGTTCTCTGCACTGCACAACAGCCTTGGGATGCCAGGCTGAGCATATCTTTGCCAGCTTTCCATTCGCAAAACAACTAAAGATTGGTTGTTAGGGTTCTCTCTGAACAGTGGGAGAGAAGCATTTGAATCCTCTGAAACTACAGTTGGTTTTACATGTGCTAGATGAGTGCTCCAACAACCATTGCTACAGGGCAGTGTCTTCCCTCCCTTTGGCTTAAAAAAAAATTAGCGGGACATTCTATGCCTAACTTCACTGAGTGGCTGTGCTTTGTGGGAGTGCTAGGTAACATTTTGAGGAAAGTTCAGGGACAGGAGTGCCAATTTCTGATTCTTATTCGGGCTTAGAGTGAGCAACTCCTGGAATTCAGTGGATTCTTTCCTGTGTAGATCATTGCTTAGAATCCATCATCAGCAAGTTTGCAGATGATACCAAGCTTGGGATTAATGTAGATCTCACAGAGGGCAGGAGAGCTCTGCAGAGGGACCTTGATAGGCTGGATAAGTGGGCTGAATCTAATGACATGGGGTTTAACAAGTCTAAGTGACGGGTCCTGCACTTTGGTTACAACNCGGTTATGGAAGCTGGGTATTAGGTGTTAGGTTAGGTTTTAGGCCTTAGGATAGATGTGTTAGTTGGGTGAGGTTAGACTGTGGTTGGACTGGATGACCTTTATGGTCTTTTCCAACCAAAATAGTAATTCTGTATAATCATCAGAAGCTGTCTTCACTGTGTAATAGCTGTTTTCTAGCTGATGATCGGTGGTTCTCAGCAGGACAAGTGTTCCTGTTACAGGCTGTCTGTCGTTGATACCATGGCTGATGTTGCAAACATCTCAATCCCTGCCATTCAAAGAGTGGATAATTTCAAGGTCCTTTTTGTCTGGCTAGAGATCCAGAACAAAACTGTTCCAGGTGAAGTTCATTGTCACCAATACTTTTAGTTGCTCCAAGGATGAACCAGCAGCTTTCGGGCTTCTGGATTGACTGTCTGAAATTAAAATAATTAAACAAATCATAGTATATCTGAAGTGTAAGTATGCTTTGAGTTGTTTTATTCAAGACTCACCAATTTCCAAAATCAGGAGCAGTCTACTTAACATAACTGTTGACTAGGCTAAAAACCATTTACTCTTGAGCTAGCCACATTTGTTCTTCATACCATTCTGACCTGGCTTGAACTGGCACATCTGGATCTGTTGTGAGAAGCTGCAAATACCCTGGCAGAGAACTCTGTGGAATTTTTGTTTTCACTGGGTAATTTTTGAGTCACTTGTCAGCACAATACAGAAATGTGCAATTTACACTGTAATCTCTGAGCAGAGCCATGTGCCGCTGAGGTGGCATTCTGTGCAGTCACAATATGAAGCCAAGGTTATCAAGACTTCCTGAAAAGCCCACATTTTGAACACATTTAGAGCAGACCTGTGTGAAACAATGCGGTGTGTCACAGCGATAAACCAGACAGACCCACAGGAATGCAGTATCTTTTGCCTGGGTGCTCTGCTTCCTCAAGGAACAGCTTTTGGAGTGGGTATGCACACCAGATTATTTTGACATGAGTCTTTTGTAGAAGCTTCTAGTTCAAAAAAGAAGAGTCTTAACTTAGATAGGTGATCTTGTTGGATATTTTTCTTTCTTTCTGTTCAGTGTAGATGGGTCGTTCTGACTGTTCCACTCAGTGTGAGGCATTTGGCTTGTAGTGGGATTGTCAGGTTTTATTAAACCCTAAAATTAGCAATGAATACCATTTATGCATGGTAGAGGAAGGGGAAGTGAAAGTCCTTTTGTGGGGTGAGAAGTGAGAAATAAATGAGATGCATGTGCATCAAAATATGTCCTAGATTATGCAAAATATATGTGTTGCACTAAGTAGATACAACAATATGTCTGTCACTGTTGGGTCTGTCTTCAACAGGAAAACCAGAAGTAAGTTACATTATCTTATTCAGGAAGAATGATCATGAAAGACTTTAATTTTCCACTCTGTAAAGCCTTCCCAACATCTTAGTGTCTGAGAGGAGTTACAGCTTGCATATTTTTGCTTATTATTTATGCCTTGCATGTATTACTTGAGGCATCTTTGGCACAAGTTAATTCCTGTCTCAGATTGGCTTTAAGCAAAGGGAAATGAGACAGATATTTTGGATAGCAAAGTCCCACCTTGGAACAGGAGAGAGAGAGAAACAGAAGGAGACTGACTCTGCAATCATCAGAGCAGTGGCCATGGCTCCATGCCCAGCCTGGTGGCACAGGGCAGCTCCCTGAGACGTGATCCTCCACTCGTAGCTCAGGGCAGTGAGTCTGCTTGATCATTCCTCTCCTCATAAACAGATGACGCTGGGCATATGCCAGTGTGTATGACCTGTACCTCTGTATGACCTCTGTACCTGCCTTTGCTGCACTCCCTGTGGCTGTCTAGAGCATGGGGGAAAAGTCCATGTGCCAGACATCTGTGGAGGATACACTTAAAGCTGTTACTTTCTTCTACCATCACCTGAAGGGTTCAGTAGTAAGTTTTCTGTCTCGGCCAGGCCAAGTACAAGCTGTAGGCTCTGCTGGGAGCACAAATAGAGCAGGTGGGCTGTGGTTGCCTACTGCAGGGATTGGAGCATTCCCTCTCACAAAGCTGACCCATGCAGAGAAGTTGATGTCTTAGAGGGGCAGCCTTATCCCTCCAGACACCAGCAGGTTACTGGCCCAAAAGGGTAAAATCACTTTCCCCTCATCTTCAGGGATTTGATACCCATTTTTACCAACACTTCAAAGAAACCATGCACGTCCCTTCTATCCCTCATGAAGCAGGACAGCAGATGCTGCTAGGACCAGACAGGAGGAGGAAAAGAAAAATGAGTTACAGAGGGAGACTCCCCCTCAGAGAACATAGACTAGAAGTGAAGAGGGGCTGTGTTGGGGTTAAAGTCTGGCAAATGCTATAGAATTTCAGACCCTGAAGTCAAGACAGTGCTGTGATGTAGCTACTCAGAGCATTAAGCATGACTTCATGTTCATATATCTAATTACGATCCAGAAAAGTATTAGAATTTGATCAGCCATGAATTCCATATATATATATATATACACATACATATGTGTGTCTGTGTATATATGTATAGATTATATATGTATATACACATGCATGTTTACCTGAGGGAAATAAACTGTCAGCATCTTTTCTCCTGCAGCTGCTACTCTGAAACATGGAGTGACCCTGTCTTTTCTCTCACACTTGAATCTATGCAAAATGCAGAGTGCTCAGTTGTCCCTTCTGTATCACTCTTCACTGCAGCCTTTTCTCCACTGAGATCTGGCAAAAGTGAGGAATTGATGCTTTATTGTCTCTCTCCATCTCTTTTCTCAGGAAAGAAGAGCCCAGACCTTGGGGAGTATGATCCCCTCACTCAGGCTGACAGTGATGAAAGTGAAGATGACCTTGTACTCAACATCCAGAAAAACGGGGGGGTCAAGAATGGGAAGAGCCCCCCTGAAGAGATACAGGACCCTGATTCTGATGTGGAGGTTGGAATGACAAAGCAGCACACGTCAGAGAGTGCGCCTGAGGGTTATCCTGCAGAGACGGCTGGGAGCTTGGAGCAAAAGGCTGCTCCCTCCCTCATGCCATACCTGCGCACAGCGATCTTTTTGCTCACTGTGGTGATCTCGATGATTCTTGTGTTGGTGTGTGCATTTTTAATTCCCTGTCCCCCTAGAGACTTGCATAACACCTGGAACCGCAACCTAGGTCAGGGAGCAGGTGAGAAAGCCCCAGGAACATCTGGCGTGGGGGAGGTGGCAGCTCCCAGGCTGAGCATCGGTGGGAGGGACCTATCTGGGAGGGCTGGGTCAGAGCAGAGACTTCCTCACCACTACAGATGCTCTGAGATAATACACAGGTGTGTAATACACGTCCTGCTCACTCTTCAAGCTGAAGCCTGTGAAATCTGGCCTCAGTTGATAACAGTGCCACAGAATTTTGTTTCTGCCAATACCAAAAATTATTTTGACTCTTTGCCCATCCCACCGTTTTGTCCGGATGGTGTGCTCTGTTCCAGATGAGGATGGTCCAGCCCACTTTAAAATACAGTGTCTCCCTTTTTAAGACTGGATTTTACCAGCACCTCCATGCTGAAGTGTGTGGATGTGTTTGGGAGGTGAGAGACAGAAGTTTTTGTGTCTTCTAACTAGATTAACTAACCTTATTTCATTGTGGTTTTTGTCCTGCTTGAATCCATAAATCAACATTTGAGATCTTTTGTTATCCTGTATGGGCTGCTGGTAATATTTCTAAAGTATCTCCTGTTCTGACTTCTTCAGTAAAGTAACAGTGGTTTGTGAAATAATTTCTCCCAGGTCTAGATATGTCTTTCCCTCCTTGCTTTCTGCCCCTGGCTTCCAAATCTAAGCCTTTCATAAGATACTTGGCTCTCATATCACTTCAGAAATTAAAGCAGGAAACATAAGTGTTTTTCTGTTAGCTCCTCCATTTTTCCTTTACCTGTCTCTGACCCAGATGCTACAATTTTGCCTTTCCATGAAGTGAGAGATCTGACCATGGTGTGAGCTGTCTGGCATTGGCAGTTCCCTAGCAGACTTCGTGAAGCTTGGCTGTCCACGAGTTTCTTTTCTGGGCCTGACCTCCTCTCCCTCTGTGGAGAATGAGCTGGGTGGCCTTTTTGACAACAGATTCTCTGTTGTTGCAGGTGGTGTGTTATCTCCACTGGAACTGTGTGATGTGAATGGTGATGGGCTCCCTGATATCCTCGTGGTCTTCACTGCCTTAATGAATGCTAGTGTCATGGGTAAGCACCACAGCTCCTTTCCATTCCTCTTTTTTATGTATCAGTACATACCTTTGCATGTTTGTCTTACACACAGGAAGAGTTCCTGCGACTATCCATAAGAAGGGTAGGAGGGAGGACCCAGGAAATTATAGACCTGTTAGCCTGATCTCGGTGCCAGGCAAAATTATGGAGCAAATCATCTTAAGGAAAATTATGTTGCACCTCCAGGAGGGTAAGGAGATCAGACCTAGTCAGCATGGCTTCAGGAAAGGAAGGTCCTGCCTGACCAATCTCATTTCCTTCTATGATCAGGTGACCCGCCTGGTTGATGAGGGAAGAGCTGTTGATGTGGTGTACCTGGATTTTAGTAAAGCCTTTGACACTGTCCCCCATAACAAACTCCTGGTGAAGCTGGAGGCTTGTGGTTTGGATGGGTTTACAGTGGACTGGATCAAGAGTTGGTTCGATAACAGAGCTCAGAGAGTGGTGGTTAATGGTGCTGTGTCCGGTTAGAGGCCGGTCACTAGTGGGGTGCCTCAGGGTTCAGTGTTGGGACCTGTCCTGTTCAATATCTTTATTGATGATCTGGACGAAGGGATGGAGTCTATTATTAGCAAGTTTGCGGATGACACCAAGCTGGGGATAAATGTCGATCTGGAGGAAGGTAGGAGGGCTCTGCAGAGGGACCTTGACAGGCTGGATAGATGGGCTGAATCCAATGGCATGGGGTTCAACCAGTCTAAGTGTCGGGTCCTACACTTCGGTTACAATAACCCCATGCAGAACTATAGGCTGGGGTTGGAGTGGCTGCAGGATGATCAGGTGGAAAGGGACCTGGGAGTGCTGGTTGATAGAAAACTTAACATGAGGCAGCAGTGTGCCCAGGTGGCCAGAAAAGCTAATGGTATCCTGGCCTGCATCAGGAATAGTGTTGTCAGTAGGACTAGGGAAGTTATTCTCCCCCTGTACTCGGCACTGGTTAGGCCACACCTTGAGTACTGTGTCCAGTTCTGGGCTCCTCAGTTTAAGAGGGATGTTGAGATCCTTGAGCGTGTCCAGAGAAGGGCGACAAGGATGGTGAAGGGGCTGGAACACAAGCCCTATGAGGAGCGACTGAGAGAGCTGGGGTTGTTCAGTCTGGAGAAGAGGAGGCTGAGGGGAGACCTTATCGCTCTCTACAACTACCTGAAAGGGAGTTGTAGCCAGCTGGGTGTTGGTCTCTTCTCTCTGGCTACAAGTGATAGAACAAGAGGACACAGTCTTAAACTGCATCAGGGGAGATTTAGACTGGACATTAGAAGGAACTTTTTTACAGAGAGGGTGATCTCTCAGTGGAATGGGCTGCCCAAGGAGGTGGTGGAGTCACCGTCCCTAGAGGTCTTTAAGAAAAGGTTGGATGATGTACTTGGTGGCATGACCTAGATATTAGGGTAGTGTGTTACAGGTAGGATGGTGTGTTGGTAGCAGGATGGCAACAGGTTAGGTAACAGGTTTGGCTAGGTTAGGTAATAGGTGATAGGTTGGACTTGATGACCTCTATGGTCTTGTCCAACCTTACTGATTCTGTGATTCTGTGACTGCAGATCCACTGCATTGCTCTTTTTAAAGTTCCTTAAAATGACTAGTGTTATGTGCCTGTGGTTGGTCATGCTTATCATTTTCATTGCAAGCGTGTGCTGTCATACTTTTTGGGTCAACATCATCTGTTTGCCTGTATCTTATCATGGGGCAACTCCATTTCTTTGTCCTGCATTTGTGCATACTTCCCTTGGGAGGAGAGGTGGAGTGATCAGAAAGCACTGCTCCACAAGTAGCAATTGGAAGTAAGGTTTGGTTTTTTCCCTCCTTGTTATCTCTCAGACTCCTTCACAAGAGAGCTCAGTCAAACTACCTCCATTTTACAGGCACAGAAATGGAAGCACAGAGAAGGGAAGTGGCTTGATGAAGGTCTCAAATGAGATCCAGTGGCAGAGTCTCTACTCTTTCCTGATCTGTGGTCCAGTGTCCCTGTCTTTAACAAGGGTAGTTGGCAGAAGGAACAGTGGTGGCAAAGCTAGCAATTGGAGTGCCCTGGTTCTTCTGAACTAAACAGTGGCTTGCCAACAGTAAGGATTATGGTTATTTTTAGAGCAGCCGTAGGTCAGTGTTGCAGGAAACGCCTTCACTTTGTTGCCTTTTTTCTAGGTCATTCCAGTCTCCAAATCACTGTCAATTCACAGATACATAGTAGACTGATGATGAGGAAGCTACTGTGTCTGGCTGTTTAGCAGGTATCAGCCTGCTTCCTCTTCCTGACTGCTTTGCTTTCTCTGTTAACCCTCACGCCTCTCAGATCACATAGCAGAAGCCTGCTGATCCTGGCCACTGTTACACAGAAGCTGCCAAGACCACTAGCATCCTATTGCACTGGGCTTCTGAAGTCCTGGAGGTTCCCAGCTGTCTGCTGTACTGTGTCTGCCCATCCTGGCGTCACCTGATATTGGGTGAATCTTTTCAGTCTCAGAGACATATTCAGGGAGCAAGCATAGATTGCACAACCTGAAGAAAATTCTTAGGGGTGCAAAATGCCTTGGGTCTTCAAACAGTACAGTAATAAAAATTTAGAGGATAGGAAAATGCCTTTCTCCACGGCCCCAGCAAGGCCCTTCGTATTTCACAGCAAGTCCTATAGAGGGAAACCTATGAACAGAGAGAAAACCATAAAGTAAGTTAAAAAATAAGTGAGAGAGGGAGGTACATAAAGGCTGTATTCAGTTTATATAGGTTGTCCTTGCACTCAGTATTTTTGCCATTGCATTGTGTATATCTTTCAACACAGATATATGTACAGTTGTCAGCATGATCTGAATGGAACTAGTCAAACCTAATTGCCTCCTGGGCTATAGCTATGCTGGGAGATAAAAAGCAGACACTAAAACAGGTGTAACCACATCACAATCCTAAACTCACATGGCTGGACATCAGCCCATCTGTCACTTGTGCTCACAGCATTCACACAATGTCAAGCAAAGATAAGCTTGGGATAGAGTAAGATGTGATATTGTAAGCTGTTTCTCCAGCTTGTACACAGAACTGTATTCAGAAGTTAGTTGTTCTTGGTCCTTATCCACATAACAAAGGTAACTTGATCTGGGGCAACACCTTAGGGTAAGCCAAATGATTATCAGTTTGAGAAGAGAGTAAGTTTGATTTACAGAGTGGGCTCAAACTTGTATTTAGCCAGTGGCACAGAAAAGCCCTTTGTGTAGTCAGGTCACATGTTGTACGTGTGCTAATAAGACTGAAGTTGACTGGGACTGTTATTTTGAAATGTATGGGAGTTCATCTTAAATTGTGGTATGACAATACTAGGTGGAGATTACAGTAACCACACTTAGGTCTGAGGGAAAGCTGAGCTCAGATTTGGTCACATTTAGCATCAGAGCCAACAGTCAATTGAAACAACACAGAGTACTTTATTTTACAATTATTTTGTGCTAACTGGTGAATTGGAAGAAGATCTCTGAATTACACCAATTAGGTGCATTGATTTGGTTTTTCACAATAATAACATTTATTTGGAAAACAAAGAAAGAAGCTCTCAGACTGCCAATCACCTTCTGATTTTCCAGAATTACAAACAAGCCAGGACCTTCATATGAGATGACATTTGCCTTGGGTGTCACTTAAGATTTCCCCTTGGTGCTAGCTGTTTAGTTGAGAAGGGAGAAGGGGTGAGAAGAATCAGTCTAGTTTGACAGCAGTAAATTTCACATGAGGAAGTCAGCACAACTGAGCTCACTGTCCCCAGGAACTTGATTCTCTGTGTCCAGCTGACCACAGTTCTTGCTCTGAGCTTGCATCCAGCTGCTGTGATTGTCTGCACTGTTGACTGACAACTCCAGACGAGCCCAGCTTGTCTGGAGATTACTGCTAGTGTCTGCAGGCAGACTCACCCGTGAGGTGGGATTTAACCTTTGCTTTCAGGTGGTGTGGATTGGGCTGTCTTGGGCCACTCAGCTCTGGGAGCTAGAGCTGAAACTCAAGCTCAAAGACCAAAGGCAGCATGGTCGTAGCCTATGATAGAAAGGAATTACACTCTCCCTTTCCCGCCTCTTCTAGGTGTTTCTAGACCCTCTGTAACTGTGGTGGCACTTTCTGGTATGAATGGCAGCACTTTGTGGTCCATCCAGCTTCCAGAGGAGACTCGGAGTGTACAGTGCAACCGGCTATCACTGGGGGCAGCTGCGGAGCCTGTCTGCCTTGTTACAGGAACATCAAAATTCCTCAGCCTTCTCAGTGCATCCACAGGTAGAGTCAGCTACCAGCATGTTAGAAATATTCTACTGCCTTTTTTTTTTTCTTTAAAGGATCAATAAACATGAATGATTCTGTTCTGGCACTTCATGGTGGCTGTTACTTAGTGACACACAGGAAGCAGCCAAAACTCCAATGAGTTTTTAGTTACACATGATAAGAGAATAAAAACCATTGTGGTTTTGTGGCAGCATCTTCATCCTGTCATCAGAATAATTCAAAGTGCCAGTCTGATCCTATAGCATCCCCATGTCATAAAGAATATCTAGTCTGTTCTCATCAGCATTGAGCTGTTAGTACAACTCAGCACCTTAACACCAGCACTGCAAATCTGAACAACATTCTTGGGGAAGTTATATAAGGATATGCACAACAGCCAGGAAACCTCACAGAGAAATTAGGACCATAGAAGAATTGATTAGATGTGAATGAATATTGCATTTTTAATCACTTGATCATGTTCACCTTCATTCTCTGATTGGTATTTGTTCTACCACATTTATTCACTGGCAAAAATATTCATAGGTAGGTATAGGGATGTTTTTGGAACCTGAACAGAGAATGGAGACATGTAAGAAGCTGCAGGTTTAATTGACAGATCCAAGTCAATTAACAGTGACACCTTTCAAATGCTTTTAGGGACCAGATTATTTCCACAGTGTTTGCATGGTCAGAACCATGAGCTGTCTCCTTTGCCAGCAGTAGTAATGTTATTAATGTACAGGTCTGGCCTTTAGTTTGCTTTGTCATACAGGGACAAACTCTACCCTACAGAGCAACAGCAGCAGAAAAGCATCTTTAAAGATTGTGAAAGCAGAAGTATTGGGAAAAAGATGATGGAAAAGTAAAAGCATAGAATTTAATTGTTGCCCTTTTTGGGGCGTTATTTATTTGCAAATTTGCAAATCTGTTTTTTCTGGGTTTCCAGCTGGGTCCATGCTGGACTGCTGAACCATTTGAAATCACATCTGCTAACATGCTTTCACCCTGAGGTAGAGTGAGCATGCCATGCTGGAGTGATAATTTTCTGCTGGGAATTTAACTGAGACACAAATCTGCACTTTGAATATTAGAACTGCCCATCTGTTCCCTTTCTTTGCATCTACCTAGCCTTCACTGCTGGCTGAGGCAAACAACTGCTGCCCTGCAGAGCAGCACCAAAAAAAGCAAACCTGGAATATTCTCTGCTATTTCAGGTATTCTTCAGGACTCAGGTCTTTCTAGAGAGATACTAAGAAGGAAAAACAGTGGGACTTGAGGCCTGACTCAAAGACAGTCTGAAAAAATGCTCGGAGAAGAATTTTACTTCCCACTTCAGCTTGTCCCAGTTTGTAAATGTCTTTCCTCTTCTCAGAAAATGGGGGAAATAATCTCTCTTGCTGCCTCCTTCAAGAAGGTTTTGTGTAATCCTCTAAGGATGTTCTCTGGTTCCCCAAGTGCTGCAGGTCTCTTTCATCCTGTTCTTCCTGCAGGCAAGACCATCTGGATGCTGAACTCTGTCCACCTTTCAAGTGGGATCCTGGCTGCACCAGCTGCAACTCTTCCAGATGTAGATGGGGATGGGATTCGGGATATTGTTATTCTGGCTCTCAAAGAGACACAGGTACGGCATGTCTCTACTGAAAGTTTGGAAGGGCCTTGACTATCTATCTAGAGGAAGAACAGGGAGCCTGATGTGGAAGGACTGTAAGAGGAGCTGCAGGAGCCCCTAATTTCCATTCCCTTGGATTTTTCTGAAAAGGACCCTTTTTTTTTTCCAATAGGTCAGAGCAGTGAGATCAAACAATAATGACACTATCTGTGGTTCTTGACAGCTGGGAATGAGCAGAAGGATCATTATTTACCCCTGACTGAGACTTGAGAATTATCTGTTTCTGTTCAGTGAATGTGTGGTTTGAAGTGAGTGTTTAGCAGCTGTGTAGGGATGGATCTCTGGAAAAAGCAGCGCTCAGCTTATCCAAAAGAAAGAATACTTGTATGATTAATTCAGATGCAGATTTCCTTTATGCTTATCTCTCCCCACAATTCTAACATTGATATTGTTGGAGGAGTTCAGATTTTTGAAGTCCCTTCGATATTTGATGCATTTGCATCAAGAGAAAAACATGAATGTAAGATGCCCAGCAAGCCAGACTCAGCAAAGAGAAAGAACACTACCTAGATCTTATTGAGGGGGGAAAAATCAATGGAGCTTCATGCTGTGGGGTTGGGGCAAGATTCTGAGGGCATAGGTGCATGAAAGAACTGATAAAAATCTACATCTCTCTCTTTACAGCTTGATGTGTTTTTCATCTTGGTGTCAGGAAAGACTGGGACTGCTTTGTGTGGGCCTGTGAAGTACAGCACCAATGGAGAAGGGAGAGTGATTGGCCCCCAAGTCCACATCACCAGCCAGGGAGCCATCTACATCCTGTTTGGTTTTGGTAAGATGCACCTTGCCCCTTCAGCACTTCACCTTACTGAGAAAACATTTTATCTAAAACAGTCCAGAGTGTGCCTTGGATATTTCTATCCTGCCTTCTACTATACAAGCTAGGAGGGTATAGGAACAAGTGTCACTGCCATGATGTGTAAAAGTACAGGAGCACCAATATGTGCTAGCCTGGAATACCTCAGAGTTTCCTAAAGGCACATCATGCCAGGGGAGTTCCAGCTCTGCACATTTCATTGCCTTCTACCACAACTGGAGTTGTCCCAGTCACCCTCTGTTAGCTTTTGCAGTCAGAACTCTTCATTTTTACTCTCCCTGGCAGGTAATGTTCAAGCAGTTGCCCTGAAGGATATCTGTACCCAAGCCAGAAACCGGGACAGCTTTCCTGCAATGCTGCAGCAGGAGGAGCCAGAGTGGGAAAAGCGCAGATCTGTCAACCTGTCAGAGCTTATTGACATTTACAGGTAGAAGATGGACTTGTCATCTTGCTCATTCTGTGAGAGGAAGGGAAGGGTAGGCACTTCGTGCTCCTAGACGTGGTCCCTTCTATTTCCATACTGTTCTTCTGTTCATTGTCCAGTTGATATTCCAGGGAAATACTGTGTGGAACCCATTGTTTCCTCCCTGACCTGTGGTTGTCCTAGCAAAAGAAGTGCAGAGTATGATAAAAGGGAGCCCTCAGCTTCTCCTGTTCATCATACCTTTCTTCAATCCTATAAGCTTACCTAAAGGAAAAAAAAAAAAAAAGAAAAGTTGTTCAAAGCTAATGGAGTCTCTTTGGGAAGTTCAGCCTCTGTGGGCCTCCATTTCTCAGATCATTCTTTAGTGCCTGATAGTGGTGCACATCAACCTGGATAGGAATAAAGAGGGGGAATAAATGTGAACTCACAAACCTTATGCTTTTTATGGTAAGTCACAATGTTCAGAAGGCCTCACACTTAATTTAGCTCACTTAACTGAGGAACCCCCATCACTGGGGAAAGATGGAAGAACAGCTCAAGGAATAGTTCAAATCTTAGGTGAGATTAAGTGCCATGTGGACAAGCAGCTAGTGCTGAGATGTGTAGATATAAGCCTTTGTCTCTTCTCTGCTTTCCATTTGTCCCAGTGGGGGTGTTGAATTCCTGCAGATGATGAAGACACCTGACACAAACTGCAGCAACCTGCTCATCACAACCAAAGAGGGCCTGATCCTACTGCGGGGACAGGACCTGGAGCCCCTCTGGACCTGGGAGCTGCAGAATATCAGCAGGTTACTTACTGGGAACATTTTTCTGTCCTATTTCTTTCTGTGCCACATCCTGCCTTTCAGTTGTAAGCGTACATGCTCCTTAGAAAGCAATTGACAGGAATTCTCCAAGTCTGCAGGGGAATCTAATAACTGGAGTGCACATCATTGAGCAAGTGAGGAGGGCAGGGCAAACAAGGAACAGAATACTAGAAAATTGAACTCTATGCTTCTGAGGGATCACAAATAAGGGGCTTGAGTCAGGCACCCAACACTGATGTCATGGGGATGATGTTGCATTGGAATTCAGGAGATTGCTGATGTGGCATTCAGCCCAACTGCTGTCCAGGACTGCCACTTCCCAGCTCAGTGGAGAGGAGCAGTTACATTAGTGATGTTAAGTGAAGATGTCTGAGTATGACCCAGAGATCTTAATGTTCCTTGAAAGTTGAAAATGAGTACTGTGATGGCAGTCAGCACACCAGCTATTCTAAATGTAAACCTTAAAATAACACTCCTCATCCTCTTATATCACACATGGAAATTTAAGTAATTTTCCAGATCTTGTGGGTTGATAGTAACCAGCAATTTCAGCTTGCAAATATTTGCAAAGGGCAGTTGGGCACAATTGGGGGAAATTATGTGGGAAACAAATTGCTTGTTTTGTTATCTAGAATAAAGAAAGCAGATCTCAGCTCAGTGTTACCTGACTGTCAAGGGCATAAATAGGAAGAAGGCATTGGAAGTTCATTATTAATGAAACAAAACAATGTTCAACTCTGCTTGATACTCAGGTAATATCTGCATTCTTGAGGGGTAATGGCTGACATGAGCAACGACTTTAGGAATGGCTTAAGACTAGTTGATCATGCTGTGGGGAAAGGAAATGGACTAATAGTTTTTGAGGCCCAGAATCTGCAGACTATGGAGATTATGAAGTTTATGGAGTCTGGTTTGAAGGATAAGTGTGTACTGACTAAGCAAAGACACTTCATAGATGCTGTAGAATCAGTTATACACAAGACATTTCTAAATGAGCCCACTAATAAATTGGAAAATTTCCATGAGTACAAATCAAGAAAGGTTGAAAACTTCTTTACTACATAGTATGTTTGGAAGGCACCTCTGGAGGTCGACTGCCTAATCCACCTACCTGCTCAGGCAGGCTCAGATAGAGCAAGATATTCAGGGCTGTGTGCTGTCTCCAAGGATAGAGACTTCACAACGTCTCAGGGCATCTAATGTTCCAGGCTGCTGCTCTTCAGCCCCATTCCTGGTTCTGTGACCTCCCAAGGGACAGAGTACAGTACATAAAGAGGAGCTGCCAGAAAAACATTGAAAAATAATGTAAGCAATTCTTGTTCAAAGCCACTGTGCTGAAGTCCTGGACTGCCTGTTTTCTCAGAGTTGAGAAAGACCAAATCCACTAGACTGAATATATTGCGGACAAGCATTTATTTCAGAGGTTCATTTGAGTTTATTTGGAACTTAGAGCAGTTCTGTTTAAGCAGCGCAGGCTGAAGGTCAAATTAAGCTCCTGGTTGTTACCATAGAGTCAAACAGACTGAAATCCTTGTCAGACAAAGCTTACAGAGCCAGCTGTGAATGCTGCTTTTCCTGGGTAAACCTGCCCCCACCACACTGAGCCAGGCAGACTGAGTACAGACCTCTGGGAGCAGTCTTTGAGAAAAACAACATGGATGCTGCAGATGTGCTGTTGTTCCAGAGAGATTTTGACAAGATCCCTGGAAAACCATAAAGGAGAATCAGTAGTCATAAAACGGGTGAAGTTCAGAGACCATGAAATTGAGTAAACAGTTGCAAATTGTGTTGTAAATGGATGTTTTAGATGAGAGAGGATTAGTAGCAGGTTGCTGTGGGGATTACTGTTGGGCAGGAGTAATTACTAGCCTTCTGGTTCATTTGAGAAAGTGCCCGGGGGATTTTTCACTTGATTGGTAGCATCTGATATACATATGTCTGTCTGCATTCAGTCTGTGGGATCTGCCACTGGCTGTAACCCATGAGGGACTTGAGAAGAGGCACCTTAGGAGAAGTTCTGAGTTTGTGCCCATAGGATAGAATTACTTATTCCTTCTGCTACTGGAGAGCTTTCAAGATACACAGGAGTGTCTCATGATACTGCCTTGAAAGCATTCATTCTGGTTGCCAAAGGTGTCTGTAAAATAAATTACAGTGTTTAATGTCATAAGTATAAATAGTCAGACCACTGCTGTACTTTGGTGTTGCTGTTCAGGAACCATCCTGTAATGCACATTGTAAAGGGGAAGCTGGAAAAAAATTGAGAAAAGGTCTGGAAAAATGTTTTAGCGTGGAAGTTTTAGGTCAGAGAGTTTATATGATCAAAAAGAAGCCTGAGAGGTGAGTTTATAAGCACATGTAAGAAATAGGAGCTAACAGGCATTTTAGTCTTGCAAGACTAAAGTGTTGCAAGAACAAGTGCCTTGAAGTGAAAGCCGCTCATGTTCAAGAAAATGAAAAGTAGGCATGTTTCTTTGGGTGAAATTAATCATTAGAACTGACTGTCATGAGATGTGATGATGATGAGATGTCATCTCCTCTTTGTATTTCCATAGTGAGCCTAAAATCCACTTTAGTACAGTGGTGAGTTAAGATGGTTAAGAATGAGAGATATTAATGTGTTATGTCACTCAGAAGGGAGAGGATGAGAGGGGACTTCATTTAACCTGCTGAAGGTCATAAAAAGGCTTGTAAAACTGCCAGCAATAAGAAAACAAAGAATCACGGGCTGACATTAGTGGTGAGTATAATAAGATCTATTTCACATAACTAAGGCGGCCTGGGAAATTAATTTTCAGCAGGAGGTCAAATCTGCCAATGCATTTTGGAAGGGCTGGACAATTTTTTTATCATCATAGCAAAACTGTACAGGTTCTCATGCTAAGGAAAGAAGAATGTAGAGAGTCATGTCACAGGGTGATAAACAGATGACTACACAGCCCATCAATGGTTCTTGACAGAACAGTTCTCAGTGGATGATCTTATATAGCATGGCAAATCCTGCCATTTTAAGAGGCGGAATGGAGGATGAAAGTAGCTATTCTGCCTCCATCTGATACGCCTTTTTTCCTACTGTGGGGCTGAGTGTTTCTTTTTCCATATTTCCAGCCAGCCTGTACCAGGTTACTTTGGTGCTGACCAAACTCTGGACTTCATGCTGCAAGCACAGATTGCAGATGGGAACAAAAAGGTAAAAGAGGTGAAGGGAAGGAGGAAGTGGTAGCATAGGAGTAGGGGAGGTTGGGTAGAAAGAGGCAAGCATTCAGTCTTCCTCACTCATCCCTTTTCTGTGGCTGACAGTCATCACTGTGTGGCCACAGGCACAAAAGGAAACAGATCATGCCACTACAAGGGTGCTCTCTGTGTACCCACACCTGGATGCTCATTAATGCTTGGTCTCTCCCCTGCCTTGAGGTGGTGGTGATAGACGGCAAATCCGGCCTCCCTGTTTGGAACCAGGAACTCCCGTGGCAGAGGCAACAACTTGATGCCCTCTCAGTCATGACTTTGGACAAGAAGTCTGTTTTTCTCTTCTGGGCTGATGAAACACAGCCTGTGTTACGAAGTTTGGTGAGCAAGCATACTTTCTTCACTTTGAGGTTTCTCTGTGAAGCAGCGCTTGGAGTCTCTGTCTTTTATTCCTGTTATCATTGAACTTTAAACCTAACATATAAGAAGATTGTCAGGGACATCTCTGACATTTTGACTTGTCTGAGCCTGAACACGGGAGTTTTTATGTGCAAATTCTTTACCATAAAGTTTTATCAACAAATTTCATGTCCACGACCCCAAAAATTTCTGCATGAATTTCATTTTATTGTGAAACACTGAGATATTGTAACTGCAGATTTGTTCCCAGAGCACTTCTCTACAGAGGCACACAATTCAACATGGAGTCTCAAACTTCCAGACTGCAGCTTTGCCCATCAAGCTAGCTATGACAGAGTCAGATTTCAGCTTTAACAAACAGAAGTTGTGGAGCAAATTGTGTTTTAGGAAAAGAAGGTTTTCAGGATTTCATTCGTGTAAAGCCGTAGTTTTTGATTCTCTGCGACATGTAAAGACAGTGCAGTGTTAGAAAACTAATTTTTTTTTTGCAAAGCTAGACCTTCCTTGCTAGCCAGCTGTTATGTTTTTGTCTGTCTTTCATTCCAACAGCAACCTGGTCCCAGACCTGAGCATCCAGGGCTGCACCACCTCTATCTCCTCCATCCTGTTTTTCCTACAGTCCTTTTGGACCTCACCAATGCAACAGACAAAGTCATTGCTTCAGCAGGTGAGTGCAAATACAGGAGAAACTACCTAGGCTAAAAGAACTATGGAGAGAGAAGTAGCTGTGAGAAATAGCGGGATGTAGTTGTGCCTTGAAAAGTAGCACCCGAGGTCCACCAGACATAGGCCAACAGTGGGAAATAAGATTCATCTTACTCCTGAAGGAATGTCCTGTCCAAGCCCTACTTTGAAAATAAAAGACCCACAAAGTTTCTTTCACATTTAACTAAGGAAAGGTCCAAGTTTGATTTCATGTATGTTTTTACACCAGAGAAATTGCCTTACTTTCCATGGAGCTATTTATGACTTGTTGCAGTAAAAATCACTGAAAATTTCCACTGTCATTTCAGATACACTTCTGGTTTTGTTGGCTGGCTTCTATTCTTTGAGATAGGAGCTGTGCTGCTTCTTCCTCTTTTTGTGAGGGAAAATCCCAAATATTTAAATGTGTGTTTCCAGAGAAAAGTAGATCTGGATTTAACATCTATGACATCTATACAAGGTTGTACTGTCACTTTTGCTCTTTCTAAAGCAGTTTGACCAATAGGCAGCCTCTTGTGCAGGGCAATGTGGGATTAAAAAGACAGTCCATGCAGCACTGAGACCATTAGGCCAAGAAGCATAGAAAAGCTGCTATGTAGTAATAGTAAGTAATAATATCTAATTGGTGTATCCAAACCACAGTTTATTGAAGAACAAATAGAATATGACTTTTAGAGGTGTTTTGTAGAAACTGGGATTTCTAAGGTTTGTACAGATGACTGTGCAGTGACTGGAGTGAACTAACATGCCTGTGCTTTACAGATTTCCCCTTCTATAGAAGCAAACAATAGCTTCTAACAGACGTGGTAAGGAAACCTCTGAGAGTGAACTGCATTCCTGAAATATGTGCATCTCCAATGTTGAGCTCAAAAACTTAACCTTCCATTTCTAAATTTCCTTTCCAATCTAAATTTCAGTTTCTTTCCATGGAAAAATTTTAACTTACAATCATTCTCCCTTATCAACCAAGCTACATGGAATTCTAAATTCAGACTGCATGTATCCTCAGTCCAGTGGACGTTTTGACTGAGTAAAGGCTGTAAGACTTGTTTTGGAAGAACCATAATCATTTAGTCCTCACCACTATTTTCTCATTGTTTTCTGATGGACCAGTTGGAATTAATGATCTGCAGAAGGATGCATTTCACATCACTGTGACAACAACTGCGACCTCTGAAAAACAGCCAGGATTTCTCTCCGTCAGCAAGCTGGGCCTGAAGTGGGCCATGATGAGTCAAGGTCGAATGGTGTGGTTAAAGGATGCCAGCACTCCAAAAGTCAGCCGTGGAGAAGTGAGACGATTTCTTGCGCGGCTGAAATTTATTGACTTTCCACAGAAGGTGAGATTGTGCAGGAATCCCTAATGAAATCCAGGCCTTTGAAAACACCTGATCTCTTCTCTACAGACACAGTTAAGGTGCTCTTTGGGATGCAAAGAGACTGGTGGGATGCAGAGGCTGTTTGCAAGATGACTGGCTTTCCCTTTGGGCATAAGCTAGACAGATTGTGAGGCACCAAGGTACCCTTGCAGTTGAACACACACGATCTTGAAAAGATGCAGGGAGGATGATTGAGAGGGATCAGAGATTTGGGACAGAGATCACTTCTTTTGACATGGCCAGACAAGGGTCAGCCATACAGTTCTCCCAAGTTCAGTTGCTGACCTGTGAATTACCATCTTAACAGACTGGATGATAATAGGTTTTGGCTTTAATGTTTGTTTACCTTTCCTTCTCCAGCTCTAGCCTGGTGGTTCCTCAGATTTTGGTTGGACCTGTGGCCTCTGTGGAGAATACAGGAAGCTGCTCTGTGGATCTTCAGGAAAATTGCTATGTAGAGGGAATGGGAGCTAAAAGCACTTGCCCTTTCTCCAGCTCTCTGGGGAATGCGGCTGTAGGCAGGTTTGTCCTAGGCAGACCTGTCCTGTACCAGAGGAACCTTGTTCAGCAACTCCCCCTCCATGTGCTGTTCTTGCATGCTTCCTCCCAGGTAACACAGAAATGTGAATTTAGAATTTATATACATATATATATAAAACTAGGCTTTATATATATATGTGTTAATTTATACAATATATGTCTATTTTTTGTATGTTTAATTTATGAATGAGGTTTAAGGACATGCCTTTTTATGTCCAAACAGTATTCCCAGGCAGTCAAACAAGCTGTAGGCCTAGAGTGGGCTACAATGAGTCAAGGTAAATGGTGTGGCTAAAGTACACCACCTGCTTTTATCTTGTATTTTTAGAGAGAAGCCTCTGTCTGGCTCCTGCAGGTTGTCCACAACCTCTCCTAATGCTCTTAGCCTTCTTCTCCATGATGTCCCCAAACTCACAAACAAACTAGCTCTCTAGCTGAAATGCCCAATCTGGAGAAAGATGGTCCCGACAGCATTTGCCAGCCCTTGCACTTGTGTATTTCTCTCTCAATTCCAAGTTCAGGACAGATGCATGTGAGGGATAGAGAAGTGCAACGTTCATATCTTACTTCTGTCCATCCCTAAGCTTCGTATGTACTCAAAATGTAGTTGTAATATCACACTGTAGTCCAATGGGCTGAGTTCCCCTTTGCAAATAGTAGATCATAACTGCTTTGGGATAGATGCCCAGGAGATCCCAGCTGTCTCTGTAAAGGTCACTCAAATCTAGTCACAGAAGAGTTGATTCTTACACCACTGCTTCAGGGTTTAGAGGTTCAGACAGAGACAGAACTGAAGAGCTTTTCTTTGCATTTTAACTCTGTTTTGGTCTCAATATTGCCATTCACTTGCCACCCCAGACCTGTGTGCAGCTAACTCCAGGAGGACCAGGCTACCCCTGGGACACATTTGCCCACAGTGTGTTTAGTGTTTTGAACTGTGTCCCAGAGTGTGACATCAGTCTCCTGTGTTGGAGTTGCAGAGCATCTGCATGAGTTTTCTCATAATAAAAACGACCATCTAGAAAGGAACCACTTTGGTTCCTCAGCCTTTCCCCACAGTTCAAGGCAACAATGTTAGAACTGTTTTCCCAGTATACCTTTCAAGGTCTGACCTTTGACATTAGGCAGAGCCAGGCTGAGATGAGGATTGCAAAGGACTTTTCTGTCCTCCTGCTGGCATGTGCCCTTCCAGCCTCCCTGCACTTCCTCATGAGTGGCGGGGTTATGGCAGACTTTGACACTGCTTCCCCATGGGCACATCTGCCTTTGGTTTGTTTGCTCTCCTGGGCTCTTGCTACCTCTCCTTGCTGTAACACCCTCTCTCTACCATCCCTGTATCTCCATATAAAGCTTCCAGGATAGCCCTTCAGGATTAGCTGCAAGCCACAAGGCTGGTCCTTGGGCCTTTCTCTCTTAATGTCAGAGCCTGTGAACAGTTTATATATGTTTAATGGTATTTTTGTGTAAATAGCTTTATATATATTAGCACAACTGTAGCAATGCCTCTATGCCTGGCATTTTTCTCCAGACAGGGTTTGGTGTTTATAGTATGTAGTCAGTTAATACAGCTGCATAATAGGACTGAAAGTGTGAGGACCAGGAACATAGGAGGGATTAAATAGGAGTGTCTTGTCACTCCTGTCCAGCCACCACCTTGCTGGGAAAGGTGAAGTGGCTGTTACGTAAGCGGTTATTCTTTGGAAGTTCTTCCTGGGAGAACTGTTATTCCAGTGCAGTGATGTTAGCTCCTCCTCAATATGAATTCACCCTGCCCGCACCCCACCTCCACACTGTGAATAAAGATTCTGTCTGTATATTGTTGGGAAAACGTATTTGAACTGTGAACTGCAGTGGAGCAAATAAATACTGTGTACAGCATCATGTGTCATGTGAACCAGTGCTTCACCTTTCAGAGGTTATGAGTTTACTTAATGTTTTGATTTGGGGGTTGCTTGCAATATTTTTACAGTAGGGAAAAAGGAACAGAGGAACAGAAACAAAGAAAAAAGCAAAAATGTAACCAAAGGTTCTTAAAGGTTTTGGAGAAACACAGTAAAAAGAGGCAGATAACAAAGTAGCTCAGAATGGGCTATTTCTGGGGAAAAAGCAAGAAGGGAGGGAGCATGTGGGAGTCATTACAGATAGGAAAAAGGAGGAGAGAGATGTTGAAAGGTTCCCCCTATTCCTTCTGCAGAAGGACTTTTAATGTAGAGGCAGACAGGAGTTTGGTTCTGGAAATTAAAAATAAATTGGGTGCCCAGAGAGGATGACAGCTGATCAGTATGAACACTGATGCCCTTCACCATGGCTCTGAAATGGGGACGTTGATGGAAGGTCAATGTGACACCACTCAAAGATGTCCAGCAGTGCAATTTGTCATCTGGATTGTGTTAACTATCAATACCCAAGCGCAATACTGGGATTAGGACATCTGCCTCAACTCTGCCTGAAAGTACGTGGAGAGAGCTGGCACCAATGTGTCCCTCCAGTTCCACCTTTCTCAGCTGAGGACACGTGTCAAACTGGGATCAGGGAGGAGCCCCAGGTCTCTACTGTTAGCACTCTAGTTGCCCTCACCCAGTGCCCACCGTCTCACTTCCTGAACTGTATAGGAGGGAAGAGCTCCCCAGGAGCTTGCTAACAATGGTACTAGTGTTTGTGCCTCCCAGACTCCACCACTCTGTCCCTGTACACTCATCCCTAACAGCGATCCTCCCCGATCGTCTGGCCTAAGACTTCATCCAGCTCCAGCTCTTGTTCCTGCTGTAGCATTTTCTGCTGCAGATCAGTGTAGAAGTCGACTCCCTCAGAGACTGAATGGAAGGCCTTGTCTTTGGGGTCATAGTAGCTGCTTATTTGCCGTAGGAAGCACTGGTGGTGCTGAGGCTGGTCCTTGAAGCTCCCATCATAGCCCTTGATATGGTTTCTTTTGAACTCCAGTATCGTCTTGGTGTAGGTATTGAGAGTAGTGACAGCAGAGGCCATGCAGCAGGTAAAGGAGGCCCAGGCCATGCTACCAGAGAGACACAAAAGAAGCACATGCTGTGAGAAGCCAGGTAGAGTAAGGAATTGTACACTGTGACACACCATGATTTGCCGGGCAGAAGCTACCTTTAGTAAAGTGGTGAGTGTCCCTGCCTCTCATGTGGGAGACAGGGGTTCGATTCCCCGCCAGGGAGGCAGTGGTGCCATTTAAGAGTTAGACTTGATGATCCTTGTGGGTCCCTTCCAGCTCAGAATACTCTGTGTGATTCTGTGTGATACTGGGCATGAACATGAACTAGAATGACTAAGGCTCGTAGCATTACAGTTCTTAGGGGTTATCACACTACAAGATCCTTCTTAGATCAGTGAGATAAATACTGGTCATCCAGGGATGGGAGCGATACAGGGAAGCGTTAAAGGGCAGCAGGAACATCTGTAACTGGGAGCATATCTTGGAAGCAAGTTCTGTATTACAGGACTGCTCAGTCTTCCTGCACTTGAGGGTTGTCTACTGGAATGTAACCAGATTGCAATGCTGACATTTGATGTCCATGGCTGACATACGGCACTGGAGTGTTTAAGTCTTAAGAATCAATGTGGCCATCATCAGTACAGCATTGCAAATTGAACCTGCACTTTCCATGGGCACTTGGAAGGCTTATCCAACTGTTTTTCAAGTCAGGTACATCATATCAGCTGTTCTTGGCTATTTTATCCTTCAGAGAAAGGCACCTTGAGGCCACGTACTTTTTGCAACTGCTCTTCCTGGTTCATGGCACTTTGGTCTATCATCTACTTTCACTCACTCCCATATGCAGTATCATTTTAAGATGACCTTGGCCTCCACTGCATCTGCAATTATAGAGCAGGGCCAGCACTGGGAAAGATTTTAAGACTGCTGGTTGTGGACTGGGCTGTGTCCACATCTTTAAATATGTGTCTAGGCTTGGTGTTGTAGGAATAGGCCCTTTGAATGTTGGTTAGTATAGATGCCAAACTAGCATGCAACTTACTAAAACCGCAGAAAAGCAAGGCATGTTTGAGAGCATCATCACAAGTGTGATAACCACCTCTGCATACAGGGAAGAACTGAGACCAAGCAGGGCAAACCAGCAGAGAGGTAAACCTAATGACTCAGCAGGGTTGAAGGCAATTGTTAGGTATGACCCCATTGTTTTGCCAGTTATTTGGTAGCTATTCATTAAAGTAACTCACCAACTATTTATTAAAGCAGGGGATGAGGCTAAGACAGGAGATAGTAGTAGGACAACCAAGGTACACCTGTCTTTGGAAACACAAAAGGTCAAGAAAGTAGGAGGAAGCAGGTAGCATGGCTGAAGCCCAGAAGGCTGGGGAGGTGAAGGTGGTTTCAGAGCTCACGTACTAGAATGCCCAGCCGTAGTCCCATGAATGTGGTCTCCAGTCCTCTGGTCCCAGATTAACTGTTGCCTGGAAGACCTGAGTGTACATCATGTGTGCCACCATCCCAAGGAGACCTGGACACAAAAGACAAGAAAGCAAAGAAATTACAGTAGGAGCCAGAGCAGCATACTTCAGTCTTGTGTGAAAGAGGAGGTTCCTCTACTGCTGTGATTCCAATGCTACAGTAATACACTTACCTGACAGCACTGAGGAGACAGCAGCAAAGGCATTGAGCTTCAACCCACAGACAGGATTGCCAGTATGTAGCATTTCCACCATCAGGAGGATGAAGCTGATGAGCAGCAAGCTGATGTACAGCATCTCTGATCCCAGTGACAGCCACAGGATTCCTGCCAGGAATACAGGGTGAAACCATGTTTCAAAGGAAAGTAATTCCTCTTTCCAACCCAATCCTGAAAGGATGTCCTTTGGAAAGAAGGAAATGAGGGAAAACAGTGAACATCAAAAAGCAATTTCCCCAGCCTGTGAGTAAGGGCTCAAAGGATGCTGAATGGGTCAGAGTGCCTTTCACAGAAGATGGCTTGGCTAGTCTAGCATGGCAAAGCTAGAACTAAAATGCCATCTGTAAACAAGCCAGCATTATTTATAAACAGCAAGGAGGAAAGCAAAGGGGAGAAGACAGGGGAAGTTACTGAGTATTAGCATAAAATCTAGTGGTCATACATTAGCCGTGAATACATCTGAGCTCTAATCACAACAATGGAAGGAAATAACTTTTAACCTGGAACTCAACTACTCAAAAACTGTATGGTTGTAAGTGCAGAAAACCATTTTTTTCTGCCAGATTATGACACAGAATTTTGGGGTTTATTTTGCTTAGAGGTTGTTACTGCCTGGAAGAGACTTTTTTTACTTTTTCCCACAAACAGGTTGGATGTCTCTCCTTCTCCAGAATTCCAGAGCAGTTAACTCCCTGCAAAGATAACTTTTTCACGGACAACCCTGGAGTCCCGTCAAGGGGAAGGGACAACTGAGGCATTAAGAACACTCAGAAAGGAAAAAGATTTTCTTTTCCTTTCATGTCTGATGTATGTACCGTTATGTTTAATGTTCTCTCTGGCAGACTAAGAGTTAAGAACTCCACCTGAGGTTTCTACCTCTGGGAAAAGTGCATGGGAAACAACATGGACTTTGGTATACAAATAACAGCAAGGACACCCAGCTGTAGCGACATGCCCGGGAGGTGCTCAGGAGGAGCTGGGGGAGTCAAGTGGCATATGTGCGAAATGTGTTGGGAAAGGTTTGGGCTGTACAGCTGTCTTAGAGCTGCCTACTACAGCTATACCCTGTCCTTTGTGAGGAAAGGGACAGGCGACAGCCCTCGCAAAACCCTAAACTCGCAAAGAAGTGCAGGTCGTTAATATGCATGCAGGCCATGCCCATTGCCCCACCCCCCAGAACTCCGCAGGGCTCNGCCCCTCGGTGGAGCAGCGGCAGTGCGCATGTGTGAGCCGCAAAATTTCGCAAATGGTGGAATCAAAACTGCGATAAATTCACATCGCAAATGCGCGAGGTCATAATGGAGAGGTCGCGATGCAGTGGGGATTCACTGTATATAAGCCTGTGCTCGAGGCATTAAAGTGGTCTCTACGTCTCTATGGTCTCTATGGCCTCTATTCCTTCACCAGCAATTAAGATGTCTCTAGTCCTAAACCTGGCGTCTGTGGAGATTATGAGACCCACCACCACAGTTCTCATCTTTAAAAAATAAATTTTCCTATGTCCTTCCACTGCCTGGCATTTTGGGGGTACCTGTGCTATCTTCCTTCATAATGATGCATCCACAACTTTGTCTGGGACATGATCTCTGGAATTCAGGAAGCCACTTGCAAGCCTGTATTTCTCAATTAAATGAAACTACATTCTTTGAGGTCAATAGCCAGCTAAGGCAGTAACATGCACCACTCACCCTGCTTCTTGAACAGAGTTCAGGTACTTTCATGCTCGGATTTTGAGCAGATTTAAGTGATACTAGAGTCCACAGCTGAACTCAGTTCTACATCTGTGCAGCAGGACTTGGAGGAGAAAGAGAGAAGGCACTCTAATGCTGGGCTGTGGAAAAGCACAGAATTCACTGAGGAAGAAACATTAATCTAACAAATGAAGCAGCACTCTGAACACTTCTGTTAGCAACTATTAACGACTGTAGAGGAGACATTCACTAGGGAGTGTGAAGAAAACCCTCATTAACGTGGCACTGACTTGAATATTCAACATCATTAGTGTCACAGAGTCACCCATCTCTTTAGCAGAAATTGATGAGTTGCATACCCTGTGTAAAGGAGCTAGCTTGCTTGCTGCACCACCGTCAGGGAGAATACATTTCATTAGAGGTCAGAATGCCACAAGTATTCTGAAGTTGCAGGGACCACACATGCATAGAGACCTCTGCATCACTGTTGTCAAGAGGCCAAGCCCCCTCACAGATGCTGTGTAATTTGGTCTTGTAATGTTGCCTATGTAATGTGGAGCTGCTCTACACACACCCAGCTCAGCTGACCCAGACCACGATTGGCAGTCACACCACCTTCTCCTGAACTGACTCAGTTATACAATGGCAGCTGCACTGGTCATCTAAAGATGATACTATGTGTAGGAAGGGGTGAAAATGGTTCTTGCAATTCCCCAGCATTTGTTCCGGCACTCGCTCTCATGGCTTGAATGCTGACACCAGCTCTGCACTCCAGGTCTTTCCCTTCACAGATGAACATTCTCTGAAATGACTTGCCTTCAGCCTCCATCTCAGGGAATAGTTAGCAAGCCCACACCAATTGAAAACCTTTCATTAAGTAAAATGTCCATAGCATATGTGCACATACATTGAAGTTACCGAGGTTTTCCACAGGATAGTTTGAAACACGTGACAATAACAGGAGGGGTGATCTCTCCTACCCAAATGAAGTTTTGTATTTGATGAGGCAGGGACTTCATCCTGAAAGCATAAGTTTCAGATGTTCTGTTCACTTATAACAAAGTAAGGAGTGATTCAGCTTCTAGACTCATCATATTAGATCCCAAACTGAACCACCTAGTCCACATGTAAATTATGTGGGAGGTGGCAAACATCCTCTTCCCCCTGACTACAGCAAGATGACAAGCTTAGACTGGGCAACTTACTAGATGAGATAAATCCCACTTCATATCGGAGGGGTCTGAGGTTTCCAGCACTGACTTCACAGATGGCAGTGGTTTATGCAAACATCTGGGATGAAATCTTTCCTCTTTTAGCAACCACTGGGCAGGATTTCATGCCTGGCTCTTCGGGGACCCACTCTGCTGTCCCCGCATGGGCAGAATGTTGCAGGTCCCCCACCCCAAGCAGGCACACTGGGTGGGTACAGTGAGGTATGGGGATTTGTTCTTACCTCTCTCTGCTGGTGGTGAAAGCTCAATAAAGCTGCGGCATTTCTCCTCTGAAATAGAAAATCAAAGCTATTAGTTTACAAAATAATGCAGGGTACATAAGGCAGAAGAAAATCTCTTCATCTCCCCCTGTTTTCCATGCGTCCTGAGCCTATGCATCAGACCTTCTCACCTCTGGTCTTTTTCTATCTTTCCAGACCTTCACTGGGATAAAGTAGGCAATGTCTACCTAGAAAACAAGAAATGGCCTTTCTGGTAAAAATGCTTCAGCAATTTGTAAATCTTATGAGCCTTTGCTGAATATAAAATCTGTTGCAGTATCACAATATTACTGATGGTCAGGTATATTAAGAGTGTAGCTGTAGTGGGACTGCAGACCCACCACATCTGTAGAGAACATGAATTCCCACTAACCCCAATCTCAGAAAAGCAGTTCTAGCACTGCCCCTCAAAGAGAAAAACAAACAAAAATAACAAACCAACCCAAAACTTCCCTAGTGAAATATGCACTGCTTCATGACAGAGATGAGAGGCCCTCTTCAGGGAGAGATCATACAGAAACACAGTCTTCTATCCCCGCATTTTAGGAATGGTATTTCAACAAATTGTGTTCATATTTGCTTTGGCTTTTGATGTTGGTCAGGCACAAACTACTGTCTCAGCTGCAAGGTCCATCATTAACTATAAGTCTCTTTTCCTGCATACTGCATTACTGCATTTGAGGGTCCTCTCCTCTGCTTGGCACAGTATTTTCTCCCAGACATTTCCACTTCATGTAAGAATCTCATTTTCTTAATTTCTATTTCCAGTTCTAATCTTTCCAAATCTCCTGTGTTATTTCTGTCATCCGTAGCTCTCAGGATGCTACCCTGTTTAGTGCCATCTGCAGTTCTCATTAACTTGCAACTTCACCTAGAACTTTAATGAGGATATTCAGTAACGGCTCATCTAAACTGAGCTTGAGATTAGCCTGAACAATGAAATCCTTTCTCCAGCTCAACTCAAACTCTCTTGTTCATAGTAGCCCTTTGTTGTTGTTGTTGTCTATGCACTTGCTTCAAAGATGCACAGTAGTTGTACTTGATTTACAGGAAGCAGGAGATTGCTCTCCACTGTGCTCTATCCCATGGTCTGCTGTGGTCCAGATGTAACATGCTTTCTATATTCCTTCAGGCATTGGGGTTATTCCAGGAATGCCCAGTGGCCAGATAAGTATTTCAGAGAAATCAGTCATTCCCAGAAGTACCATGGAAACACACCCCAACCTGAACACTCAAATCAGTCCCATCCTCTTCTGCAGCCTGTCTGGAAATGCTCACAACAAAAATCAGCATGCCAGTTAGAACATGAGAGTTTCAAGCACATTTCCTTCTGCTTCAACACCCGCTTCTGTCTGCTTTTATTCACCAGATATTTATTTTCAAACTGACAGCAACAGATAAGAAAATGGGAAATGCTATACTGAAACAGTGGTTTGGTTAAAGAAGATGAGATATTTGTACTTGGGGAGAGCTGAAGGGAGGGCGGTGAGCTCCCAGGAATGCGCCTGTTGAAAGTGATTTTCATTACTTTATCTTTAGATCCAAATCTCCCTGTTGGCGGCCTTCTGGGTCAGTTCTGATCCTTAATGTGTGTGCCAGGACATAAAGAGTATCTGTGCACTGCAGAGCATCCACCTGTGCTGTTGTGGCACAGGTTCCAGCAGAAGGACTTCAGTAGGTCTGAACAGAAATAAGTCAAGGGTGAGGGGAAGCACCAAAG
Organism: Pitta sordida; assembly: GCA_013390025.1. Classification (NCBI taxonomy): domain Eukaryota; kingdom Metazoa; phylum Chordata; class Aves; order Passeriformes; family Pittidae; genus Pitta; species Pitta sordida. The sequence continues at coordinate 47,405 of WEKX01000476.1, forward strand.
GGTTCTGGTACAGGTTACACAGCCGGTCTTTGGCACTCCAGGATTGACAGTGCCACATGGTCAAAAATCACAAATGAAACCTGTCACAATATCATAAAAATGAACTAAAAATAATTACAATATTACTGCTGTAATCCTCAGGTAAATTTGCCTCCTAGCTTCATTTTCTCTGGGTTCTCAGTATCCATAAGTAGTATTTCTCTTTCTCTTTTTTTTTTTTTTTTTAAGAAAAGCCCAGTCTTTGTTTAATAACGTGAAATCTCTCTGGTGTTTTAAGGAGAACACCAACTACTGTGGTCCTCACAGTAATAGCTAAAAATTGACAACTTAGATTTCTGAGAGGACATGCACAAATTTACCCTGGAGAGCACAAAGTAAACTGTGTAGGAATGGAGATATGGAGAAAGGGAAAGGAGGTTCACTGAAGTTCCCATCAGGATGGACAATGCCATCACAAAGTCACTGCCATCACCACTACCGCTTGCACTTCAGAGCCCCTATCCAGACCAAAGGGCAAACCAGAAACAACTGTTCTTCCTTTCCCTACTTTGTGAACATTCCAGTGAAATACAGAAATATATTGAGAACAGCAGTGCATAAGGCTGATTCCATCTAGGAAAATGAAGAAGACTTTTCTCCCAGGTGTTGTCAGACTCCTACCCTTCAGTTTCAAACTCCTGGAGAGTTAGTACAAGGAAATAAATTGTGGCTGCCTGAGCAAGACACTACCTGGCCCTTCCATGTTCTCTTCACAGGAGAGCCACATCCCTGTGTGGAAGTATCTGAAGGCAAAGCGGTCATCTCCAGTCTCCCAACTGTAGTGCACCACATCCTCAGCTGAAATGTTGCTAGGATCTGCATCAGATGGTATGGGAACACCGATGCACTGAGTGGCTTTGCTCTTCCCACACAAAGGCTTGGGCACTTTCTGCGTTCCAGTGCACCAGTAGCTGCCGAGCAAAGCAGTGGTGGAGAGGCTGAGAGCCAACAGGTTCAGGATGACAGCCAGCAAAGTACGGCGCAATGGCAATCCCTTCAGCAGCTCCATCTACAACACACAAATGGAAGGGAACATCACACCAGCAACTTGTCCCACCTAGCTTTGCAGATCCCATTTTTTCCCAGCATGCATCTGTGGGGAGGGGTTGTGAGGACTCTGTCCTCCTTCTAACATCCCACTATGTAGCTCACACATCATGGAAGAATCATTTCTTGGAAACCAGGGCAGTGGACCAGCTTCAACCATGTCAAAGCACACTGAATATCTGTACTGGGCAAGAGAGAGTAACCCAGTAGACATGGCAGGGCTGAGTGTTGAGGTATCTGAAAACATGAGCAAAATGAAAGGAACAGCACATTTGCTCTATCTCAGAGATACAAAATAGGGAAAAACTGTTAACCAAATTCCTTAAATACCATGAGTTGTTCTGTCCAACTAAATGAGAAATCTTGCTGCCAAGTGTCCTAAAACATTTCTTCAAGAAGTTTATTCTTGCACCTAGGGAGGTAGAGAGCGTAGTGATTTCACAGTGGGGAAAGGCAGGAAAATGTTCCCATGTGACTGAGGGTCATGGGTCACACATCACAGCTATAGCCTGCTCAGAGGGAACTCCCAGCTATCCAGACCTGGCAGCTGGAGTTCAAGCCCCAGAACAGCACCTCCCAGCTGACCCCTGACCTGCACATCAGAAATCTAGTTGGGTGATGGGATGACAACATCTTCGCTATCACACAAAGTGCCGAAAGGTTGGGATTTTTTTATGAGTGAACATTGCCACAAGCATTCTTCCTAGTTTTGTCTCATCATTAAAAGTAATTCAGAAAACAGTTTGGGAACCAATCCTGGAGAGTTTCCCACTCAGAGGGAAGATTTAATATGTTAGGGCTGCTGTAAAAGCCTGCATTGACTTCTGAGAACCCGAAGCTATCACTCCATGGATTGATTAGATGTCATCTACCCACACATCAACTTGCATGTAATCCACGCATGTCTCTTCCCACATGGCACTCCCTATGTTTGGCACAACTTCATCCAGATACTCCCACCCTCTCCTATTTATGACTCTCAAGATCTATTTGTCCATGAATAGATACAGTTTGTACAGGCATTGCTGCTCCTGGTCCTCTTCACTTAACTTTGGCTGACTTACCCAATGCTGAACATGTGAGAGAGACCCAGCATTCTGTGGACATCACTGTCAATAAACAATACGAGACTGCACCACGGCTAAAAGTGATGCAGTTATAATTGCATTTTCTGCTAACTGGCAAGCTTGGAAATGTGGCCAATAAAGATGGTGTTGAAGATAGTCTTGAAAAGCAGGACTTCCTTAGCATCTCATCACACTGAGAAAGCAGTACCTGACCCAGAATCCCCTCACAGAATCACAGAATATTCTGAGTTGGAAGGGACCCACAAGGATCATCAAGTCCACTCCTAAGTGGCACCACTGCCTCCCTGGTAGGAATTGAACCCCCAGTCTCCCACATGAGAGATGGGGACACTCACCATTTTTTGCCTTTTTGAAAGCAAAAAAATACTCAGCTCCTGAAAATTTCCTGTATTGTTTTATGTTTTAGCTTCTTTTGTCTATTCATCAGGGCATTTCTTTCTTTTAACAATTGAAAAGCTGCACCCTGGAGATCATAACATTTTAGTGATATCGTAGCTAATGTCTGTTGTGATCCGAAGGCATGTTGGATATCACCATTTTTGCAGAACAGATACTCACTAGGAACAGTTTCCTAGGTTGGTGGCAAATTTCTCACTGAAACGTTTTCAGTGGAAAATTTGGCTGATGACTGAAAAGGAAATTATGGATAAAATTGCTCTTCTCAAAGCCATAATTTTTCACCTGAAAATAGAAACCTTCAGCACACAAGGTTTTTCCATTTTTCATTAATGCTTGATTATAAGACTTTCTGTCATCAGTTTTTGGGCTGCTTGTGCTTTTATTAAAAAAATAATCCACTCACAGTATTGACAAAAATCAACTTTCTAATTTAAATCTTCAGTAGTGGGAAAAATATTCTGTCCAGTTGATTTGTGACAGTAGTTGAAAGGCCATATAATTTCAAGGAAAAAAAATGAAGGAAAAAAGAAAAAAAATGCAAGAAACAAATGAGTCAGAAGAAGGAAGTGGATCAAGGATGCAGAGGACATATGGAATGAGAAGCAAATCTGAACTGCCTCCTGAAAACATTGTCAGAAAAGTTTCCCTCCACAAAAGCTAAGAACTCACTGAAAATAACTGACTATAATATCGAGAAAGCCCCAAAAGGAAAGAGAAACTGAATTTACCTTAGCATCGAGTTTTTGAAGTCCTGTTAATTTGATGATGAGCGACACAGAAATGTCTCACGTTTTGTTTGCGGTTTTGCTCTTCTTTACATCCTCCAAGAAACCCAACTGCTGCAAAACCCCTTTCTCCTTCTTCTTGTCTCCTCCTCCCTTGCCTCCCCAGTGATTATTAAATGCTATTGCTCTGACCAGCAGCTGTTTCATGGAAAATGGTCATTTTGTAATCCACAATGCAATCACAGCACAGCTGTTCTGGGAGATTATGTGTGAAGTGATTGGTGCTGCGGGTTGGGATTAAATGGAGAAGAGTGACCCGCATTGACTGAGTACAAAGTTTCTTTAAAACACAGAAAAATTCCAGCCATCTCCATGCTGTGACTCTTTGGAAGCTTATATGAAGTGAGCTCACAGCTCTTTGGCCAATGCTTCAGAGAACAAGTGACCTTAACCTGGGAATTGCCAGCACCCTTTTCATCGGATCACTCCTTGCCCTGTGCACTGGCTCAGCAGAATGGCAAAGACCACAAGCCTCTCAGCCCTGGCATATCCTCCTGGCAAGACCTGACAGTTGCAGAAGGGGGAGAAGAAAACAATGGGGAGAGGAATTTTGTTGCCAAAAGGAGCCCCTTAGCAGAAGAGCTGCTGAGTGGCAGACTGGCACCGTGGCATCACCAACTCTGAAGGAAGCATGTGAAACAGTAAGGAGTCAAGTCCAGTACTCAAAGGATGGGAGAATGAGGTAGACTATCAGTGTCCCTTGTAGTGGCAGCTTTCACCAAAATGTGAAGTTCACTGGGAATCCCAACTCCCAGCAGGTTCACATTGGATGAATTTGGGAACCTAGTAAGGTGAAACAGAGATTCACACTCATCCAAAGACCCCTCTGAACTCTTGTCCTGAAAGTTTAAAGCCTCCCACAGTACTTGAAGGTATTGATACCTCTCGTTTGGTGTCAAAACCACTGGGAGAGAGCAAGGCAGATTCCCTGCATGCCTGCCACGCTGCTCTGCTGGGACAGAGGAAATCAGACGTCCATCTGGTCTCATCCCTCTGCTTCCAGAACCAGAGCCCAGAGGCTGGAGGCAGCTGTAGGAATACGCAGATCTGGGAGACGGCACTGCCCCTGATGGTCTGTCCACAGCACAGGCAGCTGATGGAACTGACAAGCTCATGGTCCAGTACATGAGCTGGGCTATCACAGGCTGCTGACCCTTCCTGCCCTAAGCAGAATGGATGGTAGCTGTGTGGTTATTGTAATCCCAGTCACTGCATAAACTCCTCTAATATAGATAATAATTTCTAAAACAGACTAACTGAATGCAATGCTAAATGCCTCTGTGCCCTGCGGACTGCCTGCAGGATTTTGATCAATGAAAAGGTTCTGTTTGAAACAAATGTACTTACTTTACTGAACTAGGTAGAATAACAGCTGATGCTGTTCAAAAGGAGAGTGAATTTGTTTTTTCCTTAATGCTCAGTCCACATCTAGATACCTTAATGTTGACTTCTGAATGATCAGTAAAAAAACCCCAAGGTGATTTACAGGCTTTGACATAGAGCAAGTCTATCTCTCTACTGATAATCCTTAGTGTTAGCACCTTCCTAATTTTAAGCTTGATGAGAGTATCATTAAAACCCAGGATTCTGTGTCAGTTTCTAAAACTGGGATAATGTCATATACATTGATGAAGTGCAAATGAATTAGTCTTATATGAATAAGATTCAGGTTGGTGAATAAATTTATCAGAAATATAATATGGTTTCAAAATATGCATATACTGTATGTAGCAGATTCTGTATTCTGAATAATGGCAGATATTTATCCTTCCAGGAGATGGCAATCTTTCTCCAATCTTCTTTTTGTGAGTCTGCTGCTCATGCGTGTGCTGGGGAGAAGCAACACCCAAGTTTAGTCTTCTATTCCTTCCTCTGAAATGTCCCTCCCTGCTCTTTTTTTTAAACTTTTTTTGAACATAAACTCTTTACCTTGCCTGTGATATGTGAGAAGGGTCTTTCTCTTGGAGTTATCTGAGCCTAGGAACACTTGAAATCACTGAGGAGAGAAAAAAAGGAATGAATGCAGGAGTTTAGTAGGGCATTTGCTCCACCTTCCCCTCTGCCTGGAGCTATCCTTTCTAATACTTTTCCCAATATTTTGTCAAGTACCATATTAACTTTCCCCAGATTATTACACACAGCTCATAGAACACCAGCCTCAGAGTGTGTTTCCTAATGTTCAACCAACTTCCTTTAGCAAACTTCCCTTAGCAAACTTACTGGGGTTTTGTTTTGTTTAGTTTTGGTTGTTTGGGGTTTTTTTAAATGTCTATTCCAGCCTCACCTTAATCTGATGAATTATGGACAAGAAAATCAAGCTGCATCTGTCTTCCACCCTACAGTGCCTTCCGGTTTTCTCCTCTTCGTATCTGATATTTCCCACCATAGTGTGGCTTGGTTAAAGTTTTCGGATGTGTCTTTCTCTTTGAATGCAGCAGCAGCCAGTCCCTGGTGACTTGTTTTAAGTTCACCCATTGAAGTGAATGCCCATAGCAGTTGATTTCCTGCGCAATCAGCCAAGCTCTTGGCTTATAGAAACAAAACAAGGAAACGAAACACGGAACACAGTCTTAGCACAGCACCTCTGTGGACACTGCCAACTCTAAAAAAGCCCAGGCGTTTACAAGTGATGTATTTTAATCCCTGCTCTATCACTATCTACACTCTGGCTTTGGGTGTATCCTGCTCAAAATGACACACTCAACTCCCAGGGGTTTGGTGGAAAAGGGCCAGCAGACCTTACCACAGAGGGCCCCAAAATTGCAATACTTAACTGGAAGATCTCAAGAGGCGCACAGCTCTTCATAGCCCTCCATGCAGTGATCTCCCAGGGATATCAGGGATCATATGCTGTCCTGATATTGGCTCTTCAGGTTACCTGAAGAGCAAAAGGGAGGGGGAAGAGCATCTATTTACGCTCATAAAATCACTTCGTGAAAACATCAGATGCAACGGCTCATACTCACCCCTCATTCCTTACACACGACACTTTGCACCGCTCCTGTTTTTTCTGTTTTTACAGCAAGATCATTCAGTGCTGCAGTTCCCTCCCTTACTGCCACATAGAAAGCAGGATGTCTCCCAAGTGACAGTGACATGGAGAGAGCCAGACTTCGCAAACCCAGTGACAGACTGCAAATGCCAGATTTCTCCCTGAGCTCTGAATAATTCCACTCAGATTGTAACCTTTATTTAGCTGTTTGAATGATGCATTAACTCTTGCTCTAAAAATGACCTCACCAGGCATATTTTTTCTAGCCTAAGCACATTTAAAGGTGAATTCCTTTTTTAAACATGAGCAGCTTACACTGCTAGATATCAAGACTATAGCGGAACAGAAATAAAGATTGAGTTGCAATTAGTAAACGCGTCTTAAAGAAGGACAAACAAATCCATCAGTTTGGACCTAACTACTTTTTATTTTCCTTCTACTTTTTCTGTTTGTTTGTTTGTTAAAACAAGACTTAATTGGACGGGGGTGGTTTCCTTAATTTTTATAGTTATCGGTCATTCAAAAGGCAGTCATGAAAAGACAAAAAAAAAATCAGATGCAACGACACATACTTTGAGGACTCACTAGAGATTCTAGGTGTCTATATATTACATATAAGGCCAGGGGCTTGCTTTTCACAGAGTACTTTAACTCTGGCATCTCTGGGATGTGTTCACCTGAGCTCACAGAAAAAAATGTTATTTATGTAATATTTTATGTATTTATGTAATTTAGCTATTTTCTTGCAAGCTGGCAAGAAAAAACTACACATTTTTACAAAGATCTGTGAGGATTCTAAAGAGGAGCCATTTCCAAAAGGGTTCATACAAACACACAAGTAGATAAACACTTACCTTATCCACTGCTCACTACCCTCATCTGCTCTTCTGAAGCATCCAGTCAAATATTACCAAATGATCATGGACTCTCCCCACTGTATTTGTTTCTCTCTGACTGAAGATGCAGAAGCCAAGAAATTCCATGAGATCTGACCAGATGCTTTGGAATGTACCAAGTCTGTATTTTTATTGATGGTTTATGTCTTTCTGAGCTCCCTAAATCATCACTGCACATTATACCAGCCACAGGATTGGCAGGGCGTCCACTTCTCCAGAATGTGTCTTTTTAATTTGGTAATCCCTTTTATGAAAACTGTTTCTAGTTTTAAATCTACCACTTGTGGGATCTCAGTCTGTTACTACACAGAATCATAAAAACCCAGGCTCAATGACTACCACAGGCTCATGGGGGTTTTTATCATGAAGAGGAACTGTTACAACAATATGTTCTCATCTTGGGGGTAACAGAATCCAAAGAAATTTGGATAATTTCTAGTGATACACATAACTCCTGCAGCTACAGCACATATTTTATACAACTGACTGGTATCAACTGTGCAACTGAATATGATGGAGAACCCATCACATCCCTTTAAAAGTTATTCCAATGTTTGATTAACATAATTTTTACATATTGCTTGGTCTATAAGCATAGTGTCTGCTTTAGTTTTCCAACCTCATGAGGCTGCTCCAACACACAAATAAATAGCCAGTAAAATGATTTCCTAAAAATGTTCTTGTCACAGATCAATGTATTTCATTAGAGGCACACAGTGTGATCTAACCACTTGGCTCATGGCCCAAATTCCTGGTTCTGTACTTGGCTCTGACATATAATTTTCCCTTCCCATTGGCCAAGTCATTAGTGTGTCGTGCATTTACGCTGCAGTCAAAGCAGTGGCAATGATGACGAGTAAACATTCAGTGTTTGTTTTAATTGGGTGTTGCTAGGAATTTCACTCCAGCAATATGGAGCAAAATTAGGGTACAACCTCAGTCCAGAAATGGAGTAAACTGTGCTGAATCCCACATTGCAATAGCTGGACTGATAATTCAAAAATAGTTCGTGTTTCCATATACTATAAAGTTGAGTCTTTGTAGTCATTCCACCAGTTGCAAATCTACAGCACATCTGATCCTTGTTAATGGTGGAATCAGCACAAAGGTGGTGAGAGATATTCTGTTTTGATAATGACAAAATTCAAGATCCTAAAATTAATCTGTGCAAAGAGTACATTCCATATGCAGGTGAACTTGGAGTCCAAGAAATGTTTAATATGTTTTAAAGCAAAAGAAAATAAAAAAAAAATCAAAACAGTACAGTTGAACCACACTGCACTTTGGTTTCACACATGGAAATGAGGAAGCCGAGCAATTGTTCTTTGCTTCAATTTATCTCTTCCTCCATTTTACCTTGTGAATCAGAAGAGTTAGAGGAAGCCTTCAAAGATTATCTAGTCAATCTGTCTGCATCAATATGACCTAAGCAACCTGAAGGCCTTCAAGTTTACTGTTGAAATTTTCTGCAAGGGAGATACTACTCCATCCTAGATTGACGCCCCCTGTAATATCTTTTTTTCAATCAAATCAAAATAGAACAGAAAAACTTTCCATCTCTGCTAAATGCCATGGTCTCCATTCTACATCTGATTTATTTGTCCACATGAGCTGTCCTCTCAAGGCCACTGGAACTGCACAGTTTACTAAAGTTATACATACTCACGTGCTAGTATTTGAGGAACCAGTGCTTCAAAGGAAGCCTCTAAGCTGTAAGTAGAGGTTTGGAAATTTGAAAAGAGTGAGTAAGAAAGGGTTAGCTTTTTTGAGGTGCGACGTGGGAGGTGTTTTTGTTCTTTAGCTATTAAAAACTTCTTGCTTTGGCAATGAAAAAAAGAGGGTAGAAAACCGGGAGAGGAAGGATTAATGAATAAAGAGGCAGCAGGACGAGAGGTGTGACAAGCAGCATGGCCAGAAGGCACAAGTGAGTTTCTCAGGCTGGCTTCCCTGAGGAGGCAGAGATAGCAGCAAGCACAGATCAGAGGAGTCAAGGTCTAATACGCTGCCGAAATGGAATAATGAAACCACCTTTCCTTACAGTGCTGAGCAGAGAGGTTTTGTTACAGTGGGTCCTTTGAAAACCATGGTGCTAGATATTACAATTGCACTTTTTATCTTTCTGGATGTCCTGGTGACAATTCAGGATTGAAGGCATCTCTTTTTTTTTTTTCTCAGATTTAATGAGGATTTTGCATTCCTTTTTATTCCTTCATGGCATTCTGGAGCTGTGGCTTCACAGACAGTCTTGCTTTTAAGTGCTGTCTCCAATGCTCATGGCTCCCATGCCCTCTCATGCTGGGGTGGGTAGTACACCAAAGCTGCCTGTGCAGCAGAGAGGAGATAGGTCAGGACAGGACAGCAGTGACGCAAGCCTGGGGCCCTGACCCCATGCCTTGGAGGCTCAGTGTGAGCAGGCAATGCAGAGAGCAGATGGTGTCACTACTTTGGGCATGGGATGGATGCAGCACTTGTGCTGTGGCCTGGGATTTTCAGGGCACCCAGGCTTCCCTACATGGCCGGAGGGAAAGGAATGCCACAGCTGATGCAAACACAAACACAAAATATTCTCGAGACAGCCAGAAGAGAAACTGAGCATCTGCCTTTCTTCTGCTGTATTTCTTTTGTTGGATTTTTTTTTAGTTGTGGTTTGTTTTTTTTCTTTTCTCTTTCCTCCTACTCTCTCTGTACTTCTCTGTTTCCTCACCGCCAGGTTTCCACATGCCCGGGCAACCCCAGTTCCATGCACGAAATGAGGACATTGGTTCCAAAGGGTGACCTCAGCCATGGGCAGGAGGAGTCCAGGAGCAGTGACAGCATCCTGGACTGGAACAAGGTGACCCTGCAGCCCAGTCAGGGACATTTGTGCAAATACCCTGTAACCTGGGTCTTAAATTATGTGCTGTTACTTCCATCAGCCCCACAGTTAAATCAGATAAACAATCGTCCTTCCTAGTCCCCATTATTTTTCTGAGCAGGCTCAAGCTGCAATAACTCAAAAGTTCATTATTTAGCCAACTTTGGGTGGGACTTTGTCAAAGATGACAAAAAATATGTTCCTGATAGGAAAAAAAAGTGGTTTATTTTAATGCAAGACATTACTCAAAAGCCATTTTTGAGGGGTTTTTTAAAGAAAAAGTCATTGAGATGATTTTTAAAAATGTGAATTGTTCTCAGAAATAGCTGAATGTTTTTAACTGAAAATTTAAAAATACCAGAAGGAACCCAATAAAACTTCTGAAGCAGACATGAGCTAGAAGATGTTGGCTCCAAGTCTGGCAAAGGCAAAAGTGACCGAATCCAGACCTTGTGATGAAATGTGTCAAGTGACTGTTTTAATAAAGAGACAACCCTACTAGCACTGTCTTCTATGTTCTGTGCACCCATTAACATGCTAACTTCAACACTGCTCTTTCTCAAGCAGCCAAGGACTATAATTGCTGAGCTTTACAACTAAGTATTAAGCATTGTGGCTAAAGAGCCTGACTGAACAAGAATTACGTATTTGCCATCACCTGAACAAGGTAAGCATGAAGGAAGGAGAACATTTGGCTAGCATGTTAACACAAGCAGAACTTAAAGCAATTAGGTCACGCAGAATGAAAAGAAAACTTCAGAAACCTCTTCCAAACAGTGAAAAGTAGTCCCCAGTGGAACACTTTCTCATGGGAAGTAAAGGATGCCAGACTGGATAATGTCCTAGAAAATGTATTGCAGGCAAGAATCTTGCAGGAACTGGGCTAGGCTAATATGTGAGATGATCATCTGGATGAGCTAGAAAGATTTTTCCATCTCTAATTTCTGTGGGGTTTTTTTTTACATTTGCAGTGGTTTGCATTGCTTGAAATTCCTTCACACAAGTTACAGAATCCTAAATGAGGCAGAATATGAGGTTGGGGTGAGAGAGGTAGGTGTGTCTCCTGGATGACACAAAAAATAAAAAAAAGGAAAAGAAGCCTTCAGCCTGGAAGAGTCTGTGAAACTATAACGGCTGGCTGGAGAGAACAAGAGGGAACACAGCTCTGCGAGGCTGCTCCCCGTGGGCTGAAGCATGGGTGAGTTACACTGAGGGCATCATGGGTTAGGTTTGAGGATTAGGTCAGTGGTAAAGAGGATGACTCTGAGAGAGCTGTGACACTGCTTAAGCATGCTGCAGTCACTCATGGTGATTCTTCAGTGCTGGGTAAGAAGCAGGAAAGCTCAGCCCCAGCTCTTGCCTTGACTGTCTTCTGTTAGTTTTCACCAATAGATTTTTTAATTATCAGAACCTATTTTTACTAGGGTTTTCTCTCCCACCCCCCTTCCCTTTAAAACATGAGTTGTCTGGTTTGCTTTGGTTTGAACTCAGCTTTCAGAAGGTTGGATTAAAACAGGGATTGCAGAGCTAGTCTTTCACTCTAATCCAGTGCTGGACAATAAACATCCTTAATCATTCCCATGAGTCCTGAAGCCTCACACACAGCTTTACCAATGCACTGCAATCCTGACTTTCAAAATCCCTAGCTTTTGAGTTCATGACTGGATGTATCCACAGGTCAGTCACTCCCCTTTCAAAGGAGGTCACTGGCCTGTGCTACTGCCCTGTACTATTGTTGGTAAAGCTGTCTGTGTTGCAACCCTAAGGATGCCCTAGGGCTCTGTTAACAGGCACCTAAAGTCCAACCTTTATTGAACAATTCTCAATCAGCCCTAGTAAAATTCATCTGCCTACTGTACCACATTTATTATTCCAGCTTTGGAACACCTCTTTGTGTACCCTGGGCATCCATAACACCTCCCTCATCATTCTCCAGCTTTGGTACAAAGGTGATGTGTGAAGTACATACAATATTACATACTAAGACTCCAAACAAAACCATTCTGGAATTTACTAACGTTTCTTTCCTCCTACAATCTGTTACAAACCATAAATGTGTGCTTCACAGATTTGCTGTTTCCTTCTCTTCATAGATTAAAATTCATTTTATAATTATTAAATTAAAATCTAGAGTGACTGAACTCCACTATAGTCTTTCATGGCCATTTATACAGCTGGCCTATCATCTGCACTGAAGATCTGGAGTTATACATCCAATCTGGCCTTGTTTACTATATTTCCTAATGGGAAGAATCCTGTATACTATCTCTTCTACACCTCCACATTCCCAGGCTTTCACTGGGGTCCTGACTCAGACACCCGGCTCAGTAGCCCAAAATGTCCAGGCAGGGATGCCTGCAGGATCTTATCTAGCTTATTTCATTACTTCTTGGAAAATAGCCACAGTTTGGATTGCCTATGTCCACCCCCCAAAAAGCTACTCTCTCTTTTTCTGAGCCCCATAACTTTTCTCAACTACTAGGTTATGTGTAGCACTGAGACTTCCCACAGAAAGAGAGCAGCAGGGAGTGCAGGGAGTGCCACTTCAATCTCCTGTCCCAGAGGCAGAGATTTAATCAAGTGCTTTCCACAGAGCTTAGGGCTCCTAGCAGTGATGGTAGAGGATTATTCTCTTTACAATCATTTGGAGGTTCCCACAGAGGCTTCCCCTGTAGTGATCACACCCTTCAAAGATATAAATGCATCCGCTGGACATGGCAGATACCTTCTCTGACCCTGTGCACAGCATTCACCCTTGGGCTCTCTGCTGTCTTCATTGTGGCCATGATTTTCTCTTAGATCTCTGTCTTTTTAAACTAATATCCAAGATGGACTGAAAGACTTCCAATGACAAAGAATTTACTGCCCTGAAACTCTCCCACTGGCTAACCAATCTCACAGTTTGGAGACCACAGCCTATTTCTAGATGGCATTCGACTGCCAGCCATTGAGGTGACTTCTCTCTCACCAAACTAAGCAATTCAAGCTATGCACAAGCCCTGACAGAAAATGTTCTGTGTTGTTAAACTGTTAACATGCTTCATGGCAAGTTTTGGCTTGTACTCTGAACAACAGAAGGGTATTTTTCTAATAGCCGTACTGAGTTTGACAACATGGATAAGGGCATAATTCCTAACAGATTACTTGGGCAAGGCTACCTCCTTTAGGGGAAAAGTTTTATTCAGACAGATTCTGTGCCACTTGCCTTCAAGTTTAGAGAACTAGCCCTGGATCACTTTATTTACTAGTGTAGGTGTAACCTAGATTCTGACAAGACCTTTTCTGTCAGCATTGTTTACTATTAGAAATCTATCTCCCAAACGAAATATTTGTAGATTTTGATTAAGTAAATTCTTAATGTCCTCTTACATAAACTACATATCCATGGCATTTTGTTGTTCAATGCACCTAGGAGATCTGTGCAATTTGAGTTGACATTACTGTCTCTGTCTTCCTCCCTATTATTTATGTGACATGAAAATGGGCCAGAAACCAAATTTTCCTGATGAATAAGTTCAGTACCATGAGGCTAAAAGTTTGCATCCATAGAAATCCCACTAGAAGCACTTGCTGATAACAGGATCTCCCTCTGGATGGTGCTTTTTGTGGTCTAACCAGTGACATGCTTTCCAGCCATGCAAGAGAGGTATTGTTAATTTGCCTCAAAGTGACATCCACAAGAAGGTTTCTATGGCACAGCCCACAGACATGCCACAGTCTTGATCATTACATCATAACACAAAAATAACTGTCTCTGAGTCTCTCTGCCATTTGTCTCTATGACCATAGCAAGGCTCAGTCATTTCTGTTCATGGGGATGTTGGTAATGCCAAATCAGGGAGACACCACAGGGCACTTGGTGATACAAGCTAGGTCAGCACGTAGACAGTGTCACCCTGTCACTACACCCGCACTCATTCACTTGGGAATACACTGATGCAAGCTTTGCACTGTTGCAAAACAAATACTACAGAGTTTCGGCCTCACCATCCCTTAGGTGTGACACAGCTGTCACTGTGCCTCAGCACACTTGTCACTACCTTGCTAGGCAACCATCATAACAGGGTAATGGCCTGTCAGTATAGCGCAGGAAGGCTAAATCTTCAGCAGCAATCTTCAGGACTTCCTTTGCTGTGGTCCCCTTCACCAGGTAACCCTGGAAAGAGAGATTCTCTCCAACAAACAGTATTTGCATGGATAATTTGAAAAAAAAAAAAAGATGCAGTAAAAGCCTCAGCCTACTTTGCAAGCACAAGTGCAGTTTGCAGCTCTGAGCTTAATTTCCCAGCCATCAGAATGTGTTTATATCTGTCCCTTTTTTCCCTCAGACAAATATGTACAGTACTGCACTCTCTGTAACATGGGCAAAGTTTTAGGGGCTAAAGCCAGCCCCTTTGGAAAACACCCTACTTGCCACACTGGAGGCTTATTGTCAGTGCAAAGAGTTCCCCCAGAAGTGTTACACCGGAGGGGTAACCTCTATTGGGGCACTTAGAGGGACAAAACTTTGCCTTCAGCAGAGAGCAAGGTGGCATTAAGTGCTGAGCACTAGATAAAGCCAAGAAAGCAGGAGCCTTATTGTGCTAACCCTTATCTCCAGAAACACCTTTGACATGTAGAATATTTGTTCGAGGTGATTACCTGGGTGGAGAGGTTATTGTTGCATAAATTATTTACTTTTAAAACCACAGTTATTTGCCTCCACCCTTCTCACCACTGCCCTGTGTACCCCACCACTTAGCATTTGGGAACACTGGAAAGATTGTAAAGAGTTCTAGGAGTATGGCTGCTCTGGGGTGCATCTGGCAAGAGACAGAGATGGACACTGGGATAAGTCATCAGCATGAGAGCAAAAGAGTCACCTGCCTCGGCTTAAGGGCTACCAGGCAGAGTAGCCCCAGGGGAGCAGTGGGCACAAGTGAAGTGAGGTGAAGTAAGACCAAAACCCTGGTAGAAAGGCACCAATTCCTTTATCTTTGCCTTTCCCTACCTCTGCCAGATCAGAGGTCAGGGTGAGGTTCAGTTAACCAATGGCACTTGAGGACATGGTTTAGTGGTGAATGCTAGGTTGACTGCTGGACTTGATGATCTTAGAGGTGTTTTTTAACCTTAATGATTCCATAATTCTACACAAACACAGTCTTACAGGCCCCATGCACAGTGGGGTTGTACTCCATTACATCCTTGCAGGTGAGAAGTAGATTTGGCTCTCTTTACCTAATGCTCTGTATATCTGATACACTCAGCACCATTCCATAACAGCTACCTCAAGAAAGTAAGCAGCAGAACTGAATAGAAAGGAATGGGTTTGTATATAGTGTACTGGTGACTGCCACCACCACTACACAGATAAGAAACACCTTAGAGTGTAGAGGAGAGATGGAAAATCAGCACTAGATTACTGCTTAGAAAGAGCTTGTGGTCCCTGATGTCACTCACAACATTCACTTTTTTTTTGTTGTTGTTGTGGTGCAGGGTCACATCCATAGTCTTCATACCAGACAAAGCAAGTTCATTTCCTGGCCTACGGTGTGTTCAGCTGTGTCCAGTTCAGTTTTGGATACCAGAAGTTACATATAAGCTTCCACTACTGGGTTTCCCTTGGGAAGCTGTTCCACACCCCAACAAAAGTCAGTTGCTAGCAAAGATTTCCTGATACACAACTGAAAATTTACTTTTTTCTATTACACCAGCTATTTTCTTTGGGATCTTCTCCCTCAGGCAGCATATTCCACTTGCCTCTGTCCTTCTAAGACAAAGTTTCATCACTATGTACATAGGCCCAGCTTTTCAGAAGGACTGCCTGTCTCACTGCTGCCTTGCCCTGGTTCACCATCCTGTCAAAAGGAAACACACTGCCTGAAATGCTGGGAGCAAGAGCCTGATGTTCAGAATTATTAAGAAACCAAAATTTCAGAGCAGTCTGTGGGAGCTGTAACCGTCTCCAGCTACCCACATCAGGCAAAGAAGCTGCAATCCTGGTGGGACAGGACTAGTTGCCTCTAAAGGTAGGTGTTGCTGCTCCTGATGACAGCCAGGTCATCACCAGAAACAGAACAATTGAGGTGTAAAGGTCATATAACATGTCTAGAAATATTCCCCAAAGTATCCAAACATAAGAAAAACAAGAAAAAAAGTGTTTTTCTTCCAGGCCAGTCACTGTACTCTGAAACAGGGACCCAGATCACTATGATAGCCACACTAGTGATGACTTGCATTTCAACATCACACTGACCTCTGAGGACAGTGATGGCTGGTAATATTTATGACCAGCACCTAGTATGTTGGGGCCCTAGCTTCTCAGAATTGCCATAGGACAGATAACAGTAATAATCATTATAATAATATGGTTTGGTCTGTTCCCTCAGACTGTTAGAATAAGTTAGAGTAATGAGCATTGTGCTTGCCTTTCATACTGGCGCAGATTTAATCACAGTCCTACAAAGGTATTCATTTGTCTATATAAAGCCATAGACACACTAGCTCTAGGCACAAGCAGCCATATTCCCCAAAATACATGTCTATTCCAGATGTAATAGTCATGTTATCACACAAAAAACAATTCTAGCTTTAGAAGAGAAAAAAAAAGTCACTTATTCCCCAGAGCTATTAACTCCTTGTTCCCTGAGCAGACTTATCAGGGAAATAATCATAATATGTGAGTCAAACTGAGGTAGCGTGTAGGCTGAATATAGCCCAGGTATGTGCAGACCATTAAATTGCATTACATTTGTGAGGCAGCTTAGAAAGCTAAATTGAGTCAGACAAGTACCTATAAAACATGTCATGGTTTAAGTCACTCTTGTTCAGCAAGAGTGACTTTATTGTGACTTTATTACAATTTTATTACTATCTTCTCAGCTATGACACACAGGCTGAACAGTGCTGTAGTAGTATGATGTGAAACAGAACAGCATAAATAATACCCTGTAATAGTTCAATTTTCAAAAGGTGAATGAATGGATGCCTTTAATCTCTCAGGGTTTGAGGATTAGAAAATTGATACAGCTCTATTGTAATATATATTCTTCCAACTCTTGAGTGCATGTATATACACAATATATTTATTCTTTTCAGAATAAGGCTCATTTACTGCAAGTGTAAAAATTTAACAACCAGTCACAAATGGTTCATAACTTATAGTAGCATAGAAAAATACAGCTTCTCTAGTCTGTTCAGATATGGAATATAAGAAGGAACATCAAGGCAGATGTTTCCGGGCAAGCAGGCACACCATATGAGTGCAACTGTACCTTAGTGTGGTGCCAGAATTTAAGGTGCTCATTGGACCCATTCAGGTCCCAGAGATCCAATACAGGGTGAAACAGCTGAGGCTATTGTGCAACCAAACCAGTGGATTCCCACGGAAAAGGTGCAGGAAGTTACTGACCATTATCAGAACATAAAAGCAAACAGAATCCCACTGAGAAACAAACAGGACACTATCCTCACTTTTTATTTTTTATTTTTTATTATTTTAGGGAAAAGACACACCTGCTTCCTCTGTGCCAGGCCTTAAATTCCAGACCACCAGCTCAATGATCTTTGTCCTATTAGTCATGACAGGAGCATTTACAACAATAATGAGTGTGACTGTGAGCATTATAAAGCACTCCATAATGCTGTCATAGAAGAAAGGCTATATAGGCTAAACAAACCCAGTGATAACAACTGAATCTCTGTTCTAAGGTATTACAAATTATACACCTTTCTGCCAAGCAGAGGGACAGATTACTGCAATGTACTGTAATTGGGCAGGGAGGACGCAAGAAACATTTTTATTCTTCATTGGGGGAAAAGTCACTAAGAATTCAGATAAACTACTCTACAGATAAAATGCAGCCCATATGCCACTGTCTGAACCATTTGGACAAAATTAGTTGTGGATGTTGGAACCTACACAATGGTTCAACTTTATTTAACTGCTGCTGGGTATATAACTTAGACTTTAAATCTAGCTAATCCAGGGATGCAAGAAACTGAATGCAGATGCTTGCTGGTTTCTGTGTTACTGAGTT
This sequence comes from Pitta sordida, assembly GCA_013390025.1. NCBI lineage: Eukaryota > Metazoa > Chordata > Aves > Passeriformes > Pittidae > Pitta > Pitta sordida. The sequence continues at coordinate 65,523 of WEKX01000476.1, forward strand.
CCAGCAGATCTGAGGGCTGCACAGGAAAAACAGTTACTGCACAGGGAAGGCTGAGTCTATTTACACCAGTGGAAGACAGGGTGCAGAAGAATAGGGACAATGTGCATATCTGGAGACCTCAAAACTAAGAAGCCCTGAACCCAAATAACAATTTGCTTGTGGGGAAGAAAGTCTTGAAGTCTAACACTCGAAAAAGGATGTAAGGATCATAGGTTTCTTCACAGAGTCCCCTCATAAAGCCCCTTTCTGCCATGCCCACAACAGAGTATTTAGACAGAAGGTTACATCTATTGGATTTCAAAGCAAGAAATGTCAGAAGAGATCTTCCGGCTGTGAATGGACTCCAAATGTGGGGTTTTCTTCGCCAGTCCTGAGGGAGGAGATGAAAATGCTTTTTCCATTAAAGTTAAATGGGAAAACATTGTCTACCAAGGGGAGTGGGCAAGCGGAGAAGATGTAGTCAGAAACCGGGCAGAACAGAACAAGATTAAAAGCCAGACCATAGATGAATGGTTCAGGACACATGTCATCTTAACAGCTGTAGTCTCTGAATAGAGGCTGGTCACTAAATAACTTGGCAGGCATCAGCAATCAAGGCATTTGAAATGGAAAAGGCCAAATACGTAAAACAAAACAAAAAAAGAAAAACAAAACCCTAACAAACAAAAACAACAAAAAAGCTTTGTTTGCACAGAGACTATTCGTCCCCTCCCAGAGCTGTGACATGATTTTACACTGTGAGACACCACCAGAGAAGCTGTTGGCTAGGACAGCTTGATGGTGGAAACTGTGCTAAGCCATCTCGTACCAGCACCTCACAGTCCAGGACCTGTAGCTAGTTATCTTTCCTTCTACAAAGATTGTCTATAGACAGCTTATACCTTCTTTGAGCTTATTCATGCAAAATGATTCTCCTTGATTGAAGTTTGTCCTTAAGAAATGAATTTGTGCAAGTTGGAAAGACCAACATCCCCAGGGAGAAATTTTACTCTTGGTTATTTCTGCAAATGTTCTACTCATGGGTGCAAATATGCAGAGTCCAGATTTCATTGATGATATAGAATTTGGCATTTCCTACATGGACACATGTAATTGTTTGGATCAGACAGCCAGGGGATATTTACTGCTCATACAGCAGGGGAAGATTATGTCTCTACTATCCCCTAAGTGTCTAATGACATTTACTGCCCTGGCCAAGCTAATAGGAAAAACAATGTTTTCCTCATTTGAAAAACATATTTGCTTACTTTTACTCAAAAGTCCCTATTTCTGGTATATGGCATATCCTAGCACACCAGTGCGAAGAACATGAATGTCCATAGGAGATGTCAGCTTTCCATCTGCAAGTTTGTGCTTTTCTCCAGCTCATTGGTTCACTTTCTACTTCTCCTGAAATAGATCACTGGTGGTCAGATAACAATTTAGGAAATAACTGTAAGACAAAAAAAAAAAAAAAAAAAAAAAAAAAAAAAAAAAAAAAAGAGCTGTGCCAGCTTAGACTAAAAAACCACCATCTCTTGTCTAGTAGTTGCCAGCTCTTTTGGAAAGAAGCATAAGAAACCAGGGAAAACAGAGGAAACATAAACTATATTCCAGCCCTCCTGCTCACCTCCCATCAGCCTGCTGTTTAGGACAGTTCTGATGTAGTGGTAACGTCTGTGCTGCTGCATTCAACAGTCACCAAAGGAAATACATTGCATAGATGTGTCCAACCCCTTCAAGGATTGTCTTCCACCAACATTCTGTGGCAGAGTTCCATTATTCCTTGGTGTCTACATGGAAAAGTCTGTAGCTTGTTTATTTTAAACCTGTTGCCTAACCAGTTTATCAGGTGCCATTAGTTTTTGTGATATGGAACTACATGAATGTTAGTTCTCTGTTGACATTCTGCATACCATTTGTGATTCCCTTCCAGGCATCTCTTCTTCAAGATTAACAATCTGTGTTTGTTCAGAAACTATCTCCTACTTCTGATGTTTGTTGATATCCTCTCCTCTTACTAGTGTTTCTTTATGCTCTTCAAAGTAGTAACCAGAATCACTCACAACTTTCAAACTTTCAGCAGACCATGAAGTACACAGAAGCACAATCATGTTGTTTGTTTCTTCTGTATTCATTCCTAACATTTCTCTTTGGCTTTTTGACCTCGATAGAACCCTGAGAGAGTGTTTCCAGCAGCCTATCTGCAATGAATCCAAGAATCTCTTTCTCTGCTAGCAGCAGCCAACTTAGAGCCATTCAGTGTATCTGTACAGCCAAACTGTTTTCTTCCCAGTGGCATTTGCCACCACTGAATTTCATGTGTCATTGAGTGCCCAGCCACCCAGTGCCAAGAGATTTTCTGAAACCTTTTGCAGTCATCTTTATATTGTCTCTCTGGAATAATTGTGCTACACAAGGAAACTGTTAACTTGCTGTTCATTCCTCTCCAGACTGTAACAAGTGCGTTGAATAGCACTAGTGCTAGCACAGAGCCCTGTGAGGTCCTTCTGATAAGCTCTTTGTTGAGACTGACCATTTGAAGTGCTCAGGCTGACGCTTGTTTTCTTACTTATGATCCCATTTACAGAGTTCTCCACAGCCAGGGCTTGCTTTGGAGACTGGTCCAGTTCACAGGACTGCCTGACACCAGCCCTTACAGATGTAGGGTGCTCAGACAACAGGTATGTAAGAACACCCTTTGTGATAACTCGACTTAGTTGCTTTAATTACCTGATCTTAAATCTAGCGTATCCAGGCATCCAAAAAACTGAATGCAGACGCTTGCTAGTTTCTGTGTCACTGAGTTCCAGGAGATCTGTGGGTTGCATAAAATGAACAGAGATACTGCACGTGAAAAAGTGGGTTTATCCACACCTGTGGAGGATAGGCTACAGATCTTCACCATCCCACTGCAACACCTCACCTCCGTTGAGTTGAAACAATCCTGATATATCCCATCCCTTCATCTATGGGGCCAGTGATGGCAAGCCAGGGTGTCTTGGGCAAGTTTCCATCAGCTGTGAACAAGTCTGTACAGAGAAGGATCCTCCTTGAGCCATCTACAAAGAGTAGGATGGATCAGAAATACATCAGTGGGCCAAGTGTGGGCACAGCACACCCTCCACTCCGCTCTGCCAAATCACAGGCTCTCTGAGCTAGGATGTCACCCTGATATGCTCTTTTGATGCACTCCTGCTTCTCCACATTCTGCCCCTTAGAATCTCCCAGCCAGGATTCTGAACCATAAAATATGCCTTCTGCTCCTGAATTGGAGCTGTCAATAACCTCATTGTCATGTGCCCCGTGGTTTCAGGTGCCACACTGTCTCCAGTGTGAGAGGGGCCACCTTGGGGAAAAGCAAATAGGAAAGTATCCCAGGCATGAAAATGCCTCTGTGGTTCTCCAGACAGGAATTTCTCTCACACTCCTTCCCTCCCTGTATTCCTGCACATGGCTTGGTGCAGCTGAAACAGTGGCAAAAACAGTGGGCAAGTTTAGTCACTCCAGCACCTGGGTATCAATTACACCGGCAGGTGAAAAACAAGCAATCAAAAACAAGGTGTCAGCTTTGCCAGAGGATTCTCCTCAACTCCCAGTGTGGGCCTTGTGCTAGTCCTCACCCTGCTGTACTTCAACATCCCAGCTCTTCCCATGACAGTCTAGGAGGTGTTTATTCAGGAAGAGGCATTTCACTTCACATGTCTGTAGTCTTCATGGAAGGAAGAGAATTTCTAGAGCTATTTTCCTGAGCAGCATTGAGCAACCTAACACCACTGACAGACAGGACAGGCAGAAAAGAGAAGCTTCTTCATGACCGGTTCGAGCCCTCCCATTACTTCTTCTGCCTGATGACATTTCCCTGGACAGCAAAAAGATTTTTAAATTATAGTGACAAGCTGGCCTTTCTTGTATTAAGAACTCAGCTCTACAAGTAGCACATGGTACCCAGCAAGGCATGGGCTGAGCAACAGCCTGCCTTTGGAGTCTGCTCTCCTGGGAAGAGAAATCCCCACTAATTTCCTGTGACTCAGAGCCTCTCAGCTTGGCAACTATCTCCAGGCATTTTGGGAGGGACACAGTGCATACCCAGTGACACATGCTGGTGACCAGCATCAGCTGCAGCTGGGGCAGTATGGAATGGAGAACGGCCAGTTGCCACTTGCAGAGTATTGGGCGAGATCAGCTTCCAGCAAAGAGAAAGGCTGGGAATCCATGTCTCCAATTCAGCCACATATCCTGCTCTCCCCAAAGGGGACAACAGAGACATCAGTAAAACCCCTCTGAGCTACCAAAGATTTTGCAGCTTCCATTTGTCATTGCTGTTTTCATCCTGCTTTCACTCTACCATCACTTGTTTTGGTGGCAGTGACATACAGAGATCTCTTAAATTTCAGAGCTCCATCATGCCCACTCTTTGTCCCATGGCATGGATATCACCTCTGCATTGAGCCATAAAGGTGACAGCACTGGATTGGAACAACCGGATAGGAGGCAGCAGAAGGAATCTCCATAAATAGCAGTGCAGCCCTTAAGCATTCATTTATGGAGCAGAGCTGGTCTGCCCTGCCACACTACTGCTTCTGACTCACAACAAGCCCATCCTTGCTGTGACATTTGGAGAGTTCAAAGGACAATATCTCCTTTCCCCTCCACCCTGACCACTTTTAATACAGAGAAAAGGACTCTGTAGCCAGCCAGATGGAGCTGTTGGTGATGTGGTGGGAATAGCTGTTCTGCAAGTGGTTCATGAGTCAGAAGGGCCTCTTTCCCCATTGTCTGTAGGAAACATCATCACTTTAAGGAGTATAAGAGTTGTAACTCAAGTACCACATAGGAGTTCCTAACATGTGGTTTGCTGTCTTTTTAGCTGTAATAACAGAATTAGGACATTGGTGTGACACTGCTCACCCCAACACACAGAGAGCAGCACTATGAAGAAGATCAGACCTTTCACTTAGAAGGTTTTTGCCCTGTTCTTCTGGAAGTCGTAGAACCACAAAACATTCTGAGTCAGAAGAGACCCACAAGGATCCTTGTGTCCAACTTTATAAGTGAATGGCTTCTACAGGGATCGAACCCATGACCTCGGTGTTATTAACACCATGATATAACCAACCAAGCTAACTTGATGGTGATGAAGATTATGCCCCGTGCTCCTCTGTGTTTCACTTGACCCAGAAAACTCATCATTCATACTGAAACTGGCCACGACAAAGCTATTGTTGCAGGTTATTCTGCCTCTGCCTCATTTTGCTCACTTTCATCCTCTCCAATTCGGACAAGTATTATAAATTCTCTTGCATAGCACAGGAGATGTGGCATTTGTTCTCAGCAAGGCAGAACCTACAGCTTTGGAGCACCTCTTAAGCTTCAATCCAAGGTTCAAAACCCACACTTCTTGTGTTCACCTCCAAGTGTCCTTATTCCTCACTTGTGAGCACTCTACCAACCTGTCATGTCCTTTGCTTCAATTAATTAATTCTTGCTTTTTGTCATATATCTCACAGGAATGGAGACATTCAGATAAACCTATCAAATTCGAGCAATCATTTTATGATATTGAGACATTTTGCTGATTTTTGTTCACAATCATAAAGCATCACCCTTCATAAGCACATTTGAAATAAAAAAGCCCTAGCTTTTAATTCTTTGTGCTGTCTAATCATCCTCAGAGCCTGGCATTGCGGTGAGTGCTTCCTTTCTCCTCATTCTTGCTAGCTCATATCTTCCCCCATATTCGCAGCATGAAGCTGCACAGGGACATTATGCCTCTGACTTGGACTGGTATGCAGGTATCACAGACCATCCAGATAATTCCTCAGTCCCACAGTACTGTTATGACTACACTAGAGTGATCCCTTGACATAGGATTTAAGGGAAATCTCCATAGCAATGAAAACCTTTAGCTTTCACTGTCATTAGCACTGATAGGGCATCTCTGGGGATGAAACATTGCTCTGAGATTTGTGGATGTGAGGGACATCAGCACCTGAAGAGCTCTAAATGACATTTTTTGCGTTCTCCTGAGCTAGGTGCTATATTATCTTGCAAGCTCTTCTCCAGCTCTATCTGCTGTGCCTGTTAAGTTGTTTCCAACTTTATTTCTCTTGCAAGTTCCAAAGGCTCAAGCCCTCTGAATAGCTAACTTTGAGTTTATTTTCTCCCAGGTAACAGGCTTGCATTTTTCCAGTTTGAATCTCATGTTACTACTTCCTGACCATATCCTGCCTCAAGCATGAGGGAGCCACGCAAGTAGTGACTGTACGTTACAAAGGAAGAAGGAATGGAGTTGTCAAAATTTTTGTGCTTGTGAATGCGTAAGGCACAGAGAGGGAGTGGGTGTGTACAAGAGGAAACAAAGTATGATTTATGTTCCTTCTCAAAAGTCCAGTGGAGAGCTGGCTAGGAGCAATGGGGCAGGCAGCAAGGAATGAGAGAGATCTTAGTTAAATATTCAGTCTTTGGGCTGAGGTGAGAGCTTCCGGGGGCCCCGCCACAAATTCTCTCTTTACCATCAGTTTCTTGACATAGTGCCACTTCTTCAATCTCTGATTCAAAATCAGAAAGACTGCCATGAAGTTGATGCAAGTTCCAGTTCTGTCCTGCTGCAAATAAACTCAGAATCTGGCCCAAAGTGTTACATGAGTAGATGCTTCCTCTTTCAGAAGGGAACAATTGCTCTGCAGTCACAGGAATTGTTCCACCTCTGCCAGGGAATGAAAAAGCAAACCTGGAGACTGTCCCTTCCTTCTGTCATGCAACAGCAACAGGAAGGAGAGGACTTCCCAGCTTCCTGCCAGCCCTCTGAACTTGGAGCTTGGAGCTGTTTATCCTTATTGGCTGCATCACCCGTGGTGTTCAGACCTCTCTGTCCTGCCCTGACCCTTTCAATGTCCAGCCTGTCTTTCCATCTCAGCTACACTTCCCTTTTTTACTTCTCCCTCCTCACTAGGCACTGAGCTTGGTCCTTTTTCCTCTTCCACCAACCCTTCCCTTCACTGGGAGACCAGTACGGACACCACTAGCAAGCTTCTCTGGAGTTTTCTTTCCATTTAGTTGCAAAAGTGATCTGTCCTCTTGCTTTGTTAATATGCCAGGTCCCTTGCAGTCCCTGCCATCTATCTTTCTAGGCTAGGACTCTCTGTTCCTGCATATAGGTTGAACTAGATGATCTTCAATGTCTTTTTCAACCTTATTACTACTGTGATACTGTGATATCTGTAAAACCTGTGACACTATAATGTTACTTAAATAAATGCGTGCTGAAATTCAAAAAAGCAAGTACAGAAGTCTTCATGCCTCCTCCAAATCTTACCTCTGGCTGCGGAAGGAGATCCTACAATTTTCTTATGACACCAACATCTGCTTTAAGAAGAAAGTCCAGCAAACCTTGAGTAGAACCAACACATGCAAACAACTCACAGGAGCAGCAGATAATCAAAAACATGACTAATTATCAAACCTCAACCATGGCACAAATGGCACCTGCCCTTACCTCGGCCTCTTAGCTAAGGTCCACTTCTACAGGTAATAAGACAGTTGCAATCCAAGATGCAGAATGGTCAGGCAGCTAATTCACTTTGTCGGTGCTCGGTGAAAGGAGAACAGTAAGGCACTGTGAATCGTGCTATTTCTTGGTGCTTGTAGGGTATTTTTTTCTCCACTAACATCGTAAAACCTGTTGGTGAAGCAATCAATAGTATATACTGCATGGTACAAGTCACAAAAGACAGAGAACTAGGAGGAGTAGAAAGCATAAAGAAAACCTCCTTGATTGCCAGAATGAATGAGAGAGGCCTTCACATGCAGGTGGAGAATACCATCAACCACCATCCCTTTGATAGGGAATGGGAGAGGTTCTTGTGGAAAATGATAGCTCAGAGGGGTCTGCCAGGGCAGAGGTACCATTTGCACATTATAAGCAAATGCCTTCAGCTGGCTGTTTCCAAAGGAAAAAAAGGAAGATACTAAGATAGAGGTAAAAGTAAGGGAAAATAAGATGGGGACTGCAGTTCCCCCACTCTTACAAAAGCAGGAGAAGACCACTTAATTTCAGATGACTCATCTCATTACACCTTCTTTTACACCAGAGCTCAGAAAAAAAGTTAGATTTTCCCAGGTTCAGAGTGTTATGAGCACCAGCCAGTTCATGCTCGCTCCTCCATGTGTTCAGAACCTCAGCCTGAGGATCACATTCAGCCCATTCAACAGCACCTGGGAAGGCAAGGAATCTCTGGGTTACCTGACCCCCTGAGAACTAGTTCAAATCCTTTCATCAGTTACAAATGGAGTGCCATTTAATCAGTCTGGCAGAATCTTCTGCAGATACCACAGTGTGATTGTCAGAGAGTATGACATGCCAGTCAACCTACTACAAAGCAGAATCATATCTCCCTTCATAACATAAAAAAGTGTATGTTCCTTTACACATGGAAGGAAAAACTAAATTCTTATCATTATGAAATTATGGTAGGAATGTTCCCCTTATCTCATACCCATATTATTTTTTTTTTATTTCTGTTAAGGAACAAGGGGACTTTGGGGTCTTTTCAGATACGACAAATGGGATGTGGGGAATGCATTTTGACACAGATCCCACTCATAATTCTAAAGTCCTGGAGTGAACTACATATTGAAGTTCTTGCCTGTTAAAGCTTTGTAGCAAACCATTCCTACACAAATACATACTATAAATCCAGGGCATTTTCAATTCAATACCTATCATGCACTTTCAAAAGATCAGTCAGTCTGGCAATTCTGAGATATTTTGGAAAAATCAGATGTAGATGTTTCTGTAGGTTTTGTTCTTCAGAGAATTTCCCAAAATACTTAGGACAGAGATCATCCCTGACTTCTAAAAAAAGATAAAACCAAAACAACACCACAAGTCAAAAACTAAATTATGCACAGGAAGAGTTACATTTATTCAATGTTGACCGTAAGCCACCTTTTCTTGTACCTTGACCTTGTAAAGTCAGCTTCCCCAAGTACTGGATATCTAGCAGTCCTTGGAGGGACAGAACACGACAAGACACGACACGTTCGAGAAATGACCAATACCATAAAGGTGGGACTTCCAATATCGGGTTTCCTCAAAACTGAGTAAAAGGAGCTAGCACCCATTCCTCTCTAGTGAATGAATGCTCACATTTGGAACCCTGCACAGTCAGGTATAACAAAAGCAGTGTATCATATGGCTCTGAGATGTAGCCTATGTCTCTCCAAATTACTGTATCACTAGTAAAATCCCACAATACACACACAAATACATCAGTTACACCACTACAAAGAAGTACGAAACTTGCTGGTTTCTATTTCTTTAAACCCACACATTAGCTCAGGCTCAACCACACCTTCTCCATTTCATGACAAGCATAGAAGTAGTGAACATCATGGACCACATCACTTTCATTTGTCCTACAAACAACCAACAAGGTGATGCACAGAATAAAGAGCCCATATAAGAGACAAGAAAGAGTTTAAGTTTCTTTAGTTACAATGACATGCTTTTAGACTAAGGGGGGTTTAACATGCAATATGTGCTTGCTGATAGCCAGAAAAGCATGTCCAAATGGCATATACATGGTAGTTAAATTCCCATTGAAAGCATCCCAGAGAGCATGAGAGCTCAGCTACAGAACTTTCCCAAGCTCAAGATTCTCACATATGCAGAAAGTGCAGGGAGACCACGGCCTGTTTCTCCAGCCACTCCCACCCTCTAGAAACAATCTGTTCTAAATGTTTCCAGCCAAGCCTGACCATGTCTCCCCCAGCTGAACTCTGTAGCCCATCTTCCAGTCATTACTGTCCATCCCTCCTTTGATCTGTGCTTGCTCTGGTCTTGCAAATGTTTAATGTTTGTCATATGTAATGTCATTGTGGATGTTCATCTTCTTAGCCAGGGGCTACTGTTCACAGACAGTAGTCATGTATGCAAATGTGTGGAGTACAGCAAAACATGCAGACTTACAGCAGCTACAAGCTGCTTGTTTGAGAGGAACTTCAGCAAAGACATGGCATGCATGGGAAAGCTTCACCTCCTCATTGTCTGTGGAAATGCTAATCCAGATTTTCATGGTTTAAATTCTCATGGCTTTGATCTGACCATCTCCTATAAACACACTGCAGGCATTCCGAAAAGCCTGTGGTGCTTATGTCAAGGGACACCATGGTTTATTGTGGGGGGGATTTTAGGCAATTCAACCTTAGTGTGTCAAACCGGCAGCATGCTTTAGACTTTTGATGTCATGATGAGACTTCTCATGTCACGGGATTTCTATTGCAACCTGCCTTGTGGAAAGCACACACCCTAAAGGGAGAAGTTGCTGCAGGCACACAGAAAGACCAGCCTCTTCTTTTGATGGTTCTCAGCCACACACACATAAAGTCTCATTGGGTTAACCCTTCATCCACAGAGAAACAGCTACAGAAAATATGCAAATCTTATCTACTTGAAATTTTCTCCAACTTTTACCTATTAGTAGGAAGTTCTCTCACTTCTGCTCTTTGTATCCAGATGCAAAGTGGAAATACCCCAAAGAGCAACCAATCTGCTCAGTGGAAGCTGAGCTTTTCCCTGACCTCGTTGTACCTTGACGTTAAGGTATGTAGCTTGCTTAAAGCATCATCTTGTCAACATGCAGCACTGCCACATTGTTTCCCAAAAGAAGCATATATACACACATTTATTCACTTGACACATGCTGCTACCTCCTCTCATACCTGGCTTGACAGGTCTAGCAACACAGATGAAACCAATTGTTGGCAGGGTACCAGGCCTTGTCCAGGGCCATGGTCACAGCCTATGTGGCCTGTCTGGTTACTTTTCGTCACTCTCCTGGCTGGGCACCAACACTTCCAGATGGAGAGCTAGGAAGCAATGCTCCTGTGGTCAAGCTAATGCTGACGCTGCAGTACACTGCTGCCTCCCTGTAAAGCCTCTGATATTGGCAATCTCCTGTCACAACCTGCCAGGCTAGAGAGAAGTTTGTACTAAACTAGTTTGCTCTCTCTGGACAAATAATGCTTTGCCAGTCATAGTTCACTTCATATCAGCTTGTTAGGGGGCTCCATTGTTGTCGGTCCACGTGAGTACCTTTTTTATGCAAGTGTTTTGGCTGCTGGGACTCAGAGAAGCAATTCCATGGCTGTGCGGACAGCTGCTCTCTGGCAGATAGCCAGTTGCCTGTGGACAGGTCTAGGACAGAGACACAGCTAATTTCTAGTTCACAGAGTTTGCTTTGAGGTCCTGCAATCTAGCATTTGTGTGGGTCTGAGCATCCCTCAGTCCAACAAACTGTTCTGGGTGAGCAGAGAAGGGCAAACGGACAGTGCAGCTGAATGAGAATGTCAGCTCCTTCTTCAGGGTAAGCAAATAAACTTTTCTTTCCCTGATTATTGTATCCATCTATATCACCAAGAAGCACATTCTAACCCACGGGTGTTAAAGACAGTTAGGTTTATTCTGTCCTCAAGGAAAAAAGACTGCCTTTATTTCCCATCAGTGGAAAAGTTCCCACGGGATTGTCTTTGCCCACATATGTGTCTTTGCTGCTGTTTTATCCACAGCTCTGCTTTTTAAGCATGTTGCTATAGTCTAAAATTAGACCAGACACATATCAACAACACCAGACAGAAGGAATAATCTGAAAAACAGCAAGATCTTTTAATCTGTGTGGATTTCAAAGAGCTCCAGCTTTGTCTTTCAAATAAAGGCAATCCAAAGTCATCTTCATAAAAGTGAGAAAGGCCTTTGCCAGGTATTTTATCCACATCTGCTTATCTGTTGCTGGGCCTCTGCAAAGACAGGGTTGATTCCCTGCAGTAGCAACCACCAACTCTATCACAATATGGATCACATTTTAACATGGATGCTTTCTGAAAAACTTCTTCCCCTTCCTTGCACATCTCAAGCACATGCCCACTCAATTGTGCAAGAAAACTCCACCAGCCAATTCCCTGCAAATGTAAAGGATCTGTTTTTAGAGGTCTTTAAGATGGTAAGAAATGCTGAACTCAGAAAACTGTGAATGACAAACTCCTTTCTTCTTCCTTGCCTGCTCTCTCTTTATAGAAGCAAACCACCACCATCTGGCCAACTTACTCAAGAGGCACCACCAGGCCAGAGCTGCATTTTGAGCATCTCTGCTTCTTGATATGGTGCAAATATGTAGTCTTGTCCATACCAATCCCATAGGTCTGATTTGAATTCCCCCATGCTGCCAACCTCATTGACTTCTCTCCACACAGCACAGGGAGGGGATGCAGTGACTCATCCAGCCTCGCGATCCCCCCTGCCAACCCACTGTTTGTTGGAGTGATTGTATTGTTGATGTTGCCACATTTGTAACTATACTTTTTTTTTTTTTGACAACCAGAAGTTCAGTTTTATAAACAGATGTTGTTGTGGGCCTCTCTTACTCAGCTGGATCAGCGTCAGTAGTTTTTCCATGCTGCAGTCTCTGTACTGCACACTGAGTCAGACGAAGCCCGGCACAAATTTCTTTGAAACGCTGGTTTCCTCCCAGAGACTCTTGACTCCCAGCCAAGAAAACAGGGCGTAGCTCATTAATTTTATGTTTTTCTTCCTTCTCTTTAAGCGCAGACTGATTCATAGTAACTCCTTTAACTCCTTTTAAATAGAGTGGAAAGACACCACCCTCCCACACCACCGGAGGAAACTTAAACCACCACCAGGTCACACCCCTTCACTCCAGCTCCGTACTCCAGGACACCCGCGCTGCAGCCCAGCGCTGTCCTTCCTCCACAGGTGCCAGTACCGGCCCCAGTCCGCACGGTAAGAGCTGCTCTCGAAAATCCTCACCAACTTTTCTCCCTCACTGGCTGCTCCCCTCTCCCTGCAGCACCAGTCTGCTTTTCTCTTCTGCTCCTTCACTTCTCTTCACCTTGGCACTCGAGCAGGCTATGGGACACACCTTAATTTTCATCTTGTGCTTTGAAATCCAGCTGCGTTACGGGGCAAAGGGACGCTGCGGGGCGCTCTGGTTGGAACCCCAGAGCACTGGCAGTTGCAGTGTTATTTTCACCTCCAGGGCAGGTGCAGCCAGGGCGCAGGCACAGGGGGGCCGACCTGGGCTAGCCTCAGCTCAGGTGCTGTTGTGTGCTTTTGGAGTAGCGTTGCTGATACACCTGGGAAAATGCCTGCTTGGAATTAGGGCTGCTGGCTCAGTTTTTCTGGTTCTCTCATTTTTCTGCTTGTCTCTGTCCCCTCTATCGTTAATTTGCCAAGCTCTAATTTAGAGCAATAGTGGTCATTCCAAGTGAAGACTGAGAGGCCCCAGGGTGCCAACTTTGGGGTACAGTGGAGACAATATCTCTTTTTCTGTGGGTGTCCTGGCTCCTGAGGCTGAAGCCAACCCCCAGCTCTTAAGCAAAGCCACATGATGTGTAGAAATGCATGCTACGCCTTCCTTGGCTGCACAGACCCTGGAGTGGGGAGCACTGTGAGGCTAAGTGAGGGAGCGGGTGGAATTGCTAAAAGCGCCACGGGCTTCATGGTAGGGTGTGTCGAGGGGGTAGAGGAGCTGATGGGAAGTGTAGGATTGCAGTGACTGGCAATTTTCCCTCTTCACCCGCCTCTTTCCATGCAACCACCCCCTCATTTTTTCTCTCCTCTTCTTCACCCGTTCTCTCATTTCATCTGTCTGCTATGGTTTGCATCTTGTGGTCAAATCTGAAATATTTTTGAAGTCTGAGAAAAAGAGTGCAGCAAAGTCAGTTTGTTGGCACCACACATGGTTCCTGTCGCAGGAACCCAGCCCACTCCTGCGCAGTTTGAAAGAAACTGAAATGGTATTTAGCCCAATACGGCCAGTAATGGGTGCGGCTCAGGTTGGGGCTGTGCACAATTACTATATGAATGACCAAGAAGCTGAGCTGACCTTAAGTTTGTGGTGGAAGGATGGATTTTGTGAATTTCAAAGTCCCCTCTGGCCCTATTGCTTGTGGCTCAGTCATGCAGTGGTGCCTCCTGACTGAGAAATAGATGTGTTTGACTGGTGGGGAAGCAAGCTGAGTGAGGCAATGAGTGTTTCTAGGGCAGCCAGCAACCGGAATGGAGAGAAAGCATTTTTGGAAGTCGTCATTTAATACAATTAAATAATTTTGGAAAAAAAAACAAATAAAAATGCTGTAGCCACAGAACAACTTTAAGTCAGAAGCTTTGAATTCCTCGAGGCACCTCTCAGAGCAGAGGAACTACCCACTTCACATTTCTGGATGGAGTGGGATTCTTTTCTGAGCAAACACACAAGATGGAGCTGGACATGAAGAGTGTGAAAACTTTGAGCCCATTAGCTATTGTTCCTATGATAACAGGTGTTTAAATCAGATTAATGCCTCCACCCAGTCCACCTGGGGATTGTGTGCACTAAGAGGGTGAGGGCTTAAAGACAGTTTATTTCTAATTTCTCCCCTGGGGATTAGCACAGTAAAAGGATCAAAACTGAGGTATCTTACTAACAGTGCAGTGCCTGGAAGCACACCCTGAAATGCAACTCCTTCGTGCAAGGCTCTGCACACCCACGTAAGGAATTCCTTCTCAGTAGGCTTCTGTGGAAGGTCCCCCCCAGCTATGACTAACCATCCAAACATGACACACACTCTGAGCCATTTATCCCAGCTACTCTTGGGAGCAGGGCAGCTCCGCTGGGCATGTGACATCCCAAAGGAGACATCAGAGACCTATGGAGTAGAGCCACACCCATTTATGGAGGAGCCACATAGGATCTTGTGGAGAACTGCCAAGTTGTGGAGTGGTTGCCTCAGCTTCAGAGTTTCTAGTGCTCCCCCAGTGCTACCCTGCTGAGGACAAAGAGCCCTGGGCTGGGAAAACTGGCCCTTCTGGCCTAGCCAGTGGTCTTTCAATTTTGCAGTGTGGGAGCAATGCAAGTGCATGCAGGAATTACTGTTTGGTGGTCTGGGGTGGAGCAGAGGTTGTATTTTGAAACAGTTCTGGGAGATATGCTGATAGCAGTCAGCATGTTTTTGGTAGAAGACCCACCTTGGGGCCTTGCTTATAATGAGGGAATGGAGATTTGCTGCAAGCACTAATCTTTCTTTCTATTCATCACCCTCCCAGCCACCAGGCTCACATACGGCACTAGGCCTGTGCCTGCTTGAGTTTCCTCAGAGCAAGCGAAAGCAGGAGGGATGGTGGGTTTCTGCCTGCTTCCAGAGCCCTGCCTGTTCCCATGGGGCTTCACAGGCCCCATCAATCACAGGCAGCAGCCTCAACACCCCTTCTATGGCATGTTTCCACTTGCTCACTTTCCCCTTCCATGGCATGTTTCCGCTTGCTCACTTTCCAAGTTCATTTTGGCTGCTGGATAGATGCTCCCTTCATTAAGTGCTACATGGATGGCAAAGGAGGAGGCACCTGATGCTGGGCTAGGATTTGCCCTCAGATGCTCAAGTGCCGCACATTGCAAGAAATAGCACTACTAGACCCCTTTGATATCAATGGGCTCCTGTGCCTGTACCCTTCAATCAGGAAGTGGCAGCACTGTCACCCAACACAATATAAGGCAGGCTGCGGGGCATGGAACTCCAAAATTTTTCCTTCCTTCTATTTTCCTGCAAAAAACATAATGACAACTAAAAGATGAGATTTCTTTACCCTTCCTTCAAAGAAGGGAGAAGTAAGAGGCCTAGAGTAGCATATTTACTGCTCTAAAAGGGAGGGCAAGGAAGGGGATTTCTGATCTTCCCATCTGAAGATGCATGCTTAATAATTCTTGGGTCTTTTCTGCTGAGGAAAACAGTGTTCAAAGAAAAGGAGGCTCTTCTCCATGGCCCTGCCAGGTTTAATAACTTAACTCATAGCCACAATGCTGTAAATCTTCTCTGCTACTGTAAACTAGCCTGTATCGGGAATGGTGTGGCCAGTAGGACTAGGGAAGTTATTCTTCCCTTATTCTTGGCATTGGTTAGGCCGCACCTTGAGTCCTGTGGGAACTGTGTCCAATTCTGGGCCACTCAGTTTAAGAAAGATACTGACTTGCTTGAACGTCTGCAGAGAAGGGTGACGAAGATGGTGAAGGGTCTGGAGGACAAGCCCTAAGGGGAGCGACTGGGGGAGCTGGGGTTGTTCAGCCTGGAGGAGGCTCAGGGGAGACCTTATGGGTCTCTACAACTTCCTGAAAGGACGTTGTAGTCAGGTGAGTGTAAGTCTCTTCTCTCAGGCTAACAGTGACAGAACAAGAGAACACAGTATTAAGCTGCATCAGGGGAGGTTTAGACTAGATATTAGGAAGAACTTTTTCACAGATAGAGTGATTTCTCTGGAATGGGCTGCCCAAGGAGATGGTGGAGTCACTGTCCCTGGAGATGTTTAAGAAAAGACTGGATGATGTACTTAGGAACATGATCTAAATAATGGGATGGTGTGTTAGGTTGGCAANGGAACTGTGTCCAATTCTGGGCCACTCAGTTTAAGAAAGATACTGACTTGCTTGAACGTCTGCAGAGAAGGGTGACGAAGATGGTGAAGGGTCTGGAGGACAAGCCCTAAGGGGAGCGACTGGGGGAGCTGGGGTTGTTCAGCCTGGAGGAGGCTCAGGGGAGACCTTATGGGTCTCTACAACTTCCTGAAAGGACGTTGTAGTCAGGTGAGTGTAAGTCTCTTCTCTCAGGCTAACAGTGACAGAACAAGAGAACACAGTATTAAGCTGCATCAGGGGAGGTTTAGACTAGATATTAGGAAGAACTTTTTCACAGATAGAGTGATTTCTCTGGAATGGGCTGCCCAAGGAGATGGTGGAGTCACTGTCCCTGGAGATGTTTAAGAAAAGACTGGATGATGTACTTAGGAACATGATCTAAATAATGGGATGGTGTGTTAGGTTGGCAATAGGTTAGGTAATAGGTAATAGGTTGGACTCGATGATCTCTATGGTCTTTTCCAGCCTTACTAATTCTGTGATTCTGTGAGTGACTGAAGCACCATCTCGAATGTCTCTGTATTGATCCTCTGTCAGGGCCAGTCCACACCCAGTCATCCCACAGCATGACACCAGGTCTAACAGCAGTTTTCCATATCAGCTGCCCAGAGGGAAATCTAGAGTGTCTCTTAAAGAGCTTTCTGCCATTACACTACAGGAAGGGCAGCAAAGCACCACATCTTGGGGCTGCCATCTGCAGTATGATTTCTTCATATCCTGCTGGGAGAGTTTTGGGAAGTACCTCCTTAGTGAGAACAGCTGGTCAATGAACAAAGGAAACTGTGGCCAAATTTGCAGCTTCACACACCCTCCATCACCTGAACTGTTCTCAGCAGGGCAGGGAATACATACATGGGAACTGCTCTCTTAGTAAGACCAAATATAGCTCATGCCTTGTCTTGGTAGGGAAGGACAGGTTAGGACAACTCAGCTCCAGAATGCACATTGCCCAAAGGAGTGACTGGTTTGCCAAACTCATAGTTAAGGTTTACCTTTACCCTGTGAAAACCAGTCTTTTAACACAGGCTTGAGGAGACACCCATAACAGAGCCTAGGGACAGATCCAGGGCTAGGTCATCCCCCATCATGCAGAGAAATGCACTGATCTATGGAGTGGCTGACAACAGGTGAACAGTGACTCACGCCAAAGGCTTAGCTCTTTGTGGGGCCACCTGGCAATATGCTTATATTAGAGGAAATCCAGGGTGAGGACCTTTACTGTCCTTTTGCCCTCGCAGGGCAGAGTCTACTCAAGGAGGGGAATTGTGAAAGCAGCTGCTTCGACTGGGTTCAGTGTCCACATTCTTCTCATTCCAGAGAGACATCTCCCCTTTTTTGGCCCCAGAAAGCCTCTGGGATAGTGAGAGCCATGGGAGCAAGAGGGGAAAGCTACAAAATGCTCAGAGCTGGGAACAGGCTGGACAAAGGATTGCTGAAGACCACCTCCAGGAACAAGGATCACTGCTGAAGGAAAGCTTAGGCAGCTGAGGCAACCTAACTATTAGCTGACCTCCAGCGGCTGCGACCAGGCCAGCATGGTGTGCCCTAAACTGGGGGGTTCTTGATGTCTTGTGGAAAGCCATTTCCACATGTAACATGAACGAGCTTATGCCATTCTGCCAGCCCATACTGGTCACAGGTGTAAGGAGCCGTCTGGAAGCCAGGTATTTTACATCATGACCATCTTTATCCCGCCCTGCACAAAGCACTGACCATCTCCAGGCTGCACAGCATCCTCTTGTATCTGCTTTGTACACATACTCCCCCAAGTCCATCACTGTGATGGAAGAAGGATACCATACAATTTTGCATTTTAATCCTGTGCAGTGTTTTCCAAGCTAGCTTGCAGGAATGAAAGCATCCTGGAAGCAAACTGACACAAAAGCTCAGGCTCTTTAGATGTCTGGGTTGCATGGACCTCAGTGTTTCAGAGTGTGTACTGGCATGTTCAGAAGCCTTGCAGGTTTGAGAGAGACACTGAGTTAAAAATGGCTTCTTTTTCAGAGTTACTCTCCCCTGGAAAGAAAAGGGAAGATCTAAACAAAACTATCTATGTAAATCACAGAAGTGCAGTTCTAATCCAAAAATGCAGCCAAAAGCACAGCTGATATGCACTTCACAGACCACTTCATCAGAGGGCTGTTGCAAGAAGGAAAAGCTGGAAGTCCCACCAGGAGTGCTATGTGTGCTCTTGCTCACACCACAGTGTAACTCAAACTTTTCTTTTTCATACCTGTCAGTTGATTTCTCCCCCATGGGCACTGTCAGTGTCAAAGTCACAGAGATAGATACATGCACCCATAAAGAAGCCACACACAAACACACATGTAGGCAGCCACACACACAGAGTTCACTGGGAGCCCACAGATGCAAACTCCCATTCAGAGAGCCAAAAAGAGCTGCTACACACAACATGTCAAGGCCCAGACTGTTCGTCCTCCGACAGATGTTTCTGGTGTATCTTGCATCTTGTTGCATGTGCCAGCAACTCCCATGTCTAATTAACCCACCCAGGGACCATCCAGTGCAATAAGGGGTGAGGGTGCTGCTCCCCATTGCACCTCTGGAGGTGCACAGGAACACTTCTGTGCTTCCATTAGCTTTGGGGTCCCCACCCCTCCCTTTCACTTGCTGCCCATCTGTGTCAGCCCACCCTTGGCACTCTTCGCGTGAGGAGTGACACTGTTTTCCTCCAGCAGTGGCTGCTGGCTGCCTGCCAGGCCCCAGGCAACTATTTCTTCCCTTTCCTACTACCAAGTGATCATTGGAGTTTCAGTTGATGTTATCACATGACTGAGCGCTCCAGGGTGGTTTCTTGTGGAGAAAATGCCAATTTCTCAGTCTGCCCAAGGGTCTCTGATATTTCCCCACTGTCATATGAATCATGAGCATGAGAGCTGGAAAACCCCTGTGTGTCATATTTTGTGACTCCCCTCTGTGTCTCTCAGCAAGTGGATTCATTAGCAAATGTGGATTCCTAAGGAATTTGTCACATCCCATAAGAAATTTTTCACATGCTGAGGCTTCACCACTCCCTTGGGAAGGCAGTTCCCCTGATTTCTTGAAGACTATGCTGTCAGGAAACACATCACAAAAACCAGACAGAATCTTCCATTTACTCTAAGCTGATTTTCAGTTGCAGCCTCTAAAGCTGGTCTGCACTTTCCTTTGCCACTTTTACAGCCTTGCTGTACCCTATGTGGTCATCGCCGCCACCACCCATACGTGCATGAAATCTCAGTGCCGTAAACCAGAGGTTCCAAAGGTCTCCCTGTGCCTACACACACCTCCTGCCCAACCCTTTTCCCACACAGGTGAAATCTCTTTCCAGAGGCAGCAGCCTACTCATCCATATGTCTATAAAAAGCGTCTGACTTGTAAGTTGAGTCAGGCTGGTCTGTCAAAACTAGGTTGTCAACATCAGTGCTGACATATAGTGGTTTGTAAAAGTCTGGAGTCAGCAAGGACTCCAGACTCGTCTGGATCTGAAGCAAGACACAGAGCAAAGGGTGAAAGCAAGTAGATTCTTCTCTGTTTTTTAAGTTGCCATGAGCTTTCTAGTGACAATGTGACGTGTGCAAAGTCATCATGCCACTGTAATATCACAGAGATCTTCATATCTTTACATCCTGCCAAATGATCTTGGGCACAAGGAGAACACAATTGTGTTCATATTGCACACAATGACAAGGTGTAGAGTTGTAGCAGGACTAAGATGCAGTGATGGCCTCACCTCAGTCAAAAGACACATCTACAAATTCTGCAGAATGTTTTATCCCACACTGAGGTTTCACTTGCTGGTAGCAATATGGCAGCATTGCTTTTTGTGGCTTGACTTGGCACTGAGGAGTGCACTGGTAACAGAGGTGGCAGTTTGTGGCTGTCTCAAACAATATTAAACAGTTTTTATTTCTGTCTATTACTCTCCAGTTTTCTCCTTCCTTTCCAAATGGCCTTGGTCATGACTGGAACCAGTATCTGTGGTGTGACTGTGCCACCTCAGGTGGTGGTCAGATTCATGTGCTTTCTCTAAATACTGTATTAGACCTGCTACTGTCACCATCAGAGACTGCATATGGGATGAGACAGACAGCTGGTCTGACTTACTACTGCATTCCTTATATTCTGTAGTGGCAGGTAAGAAAGGCAGAATTTCTTTTGTGTTACATAGTTGCTTTCAATCTATGGAGATTTTTGTCATCATTCTGGTCAAAAGCATCTGCTTTTTCCCCAAAAGGCCACCTTTTCCTTGTTGAGAACTCTATCAAACTAAAGGGACTTCAGCTAAAAAACTCAGTTTCAGAGGAGTGAGAGGTCACTGTGGTGACCACAAGCAGTGCAATTTAGATGTCCTCTGCTCCCTGGACACTATAGGCTGCTATAGGCTATTGGCTGTATTCTCAGCCTGCATCTCTCACAATGCACCCCACCAACTCACACTGGGAGAGGCAGTCCCAGGAACAGACCTAGGTTCAGAGAGGAGAATGGGAATGGAAGTCAAATCAGCTACATCCCTCAGGAACACTTCAGATCTGAAATATTTCAGATTTATTTGAAAGTGCCCTGATTTTTCACCGCAAACAACCTTGTCATTCCTGCAGAAATACCTTGTACACTCCCCCTCTACTCCTTTCACTGCAGTGCTAATCTGATTTACCCTCTTAAGTAACCCACTCCCTATATTTGAGGAGCTGTACCACTGGTCTTTGTCATATCTCCAAGTGGCTCTTCACATTCCATCCTGGTGCTTTGCTAAGAGCAAACCAAGGGCAAGGACTCACTTCTCTGTTTTGCCCTCCAGATATAAGGATCCAAAACATTTAAGTAGACAGAGGGAGGATATCAGCAAAAATTTGCCTGCATGAGGAGACTTTGTCTTAATTTTTAGTTGATAGTGCTGGTCTACTAGAATTAGGGTGCAGTAGAACTGTGTGTTGTTCTCTAGTATGTATGTTGTTCTCTAGTATGTATACTGCATGGTCAGAGAAATAGTCTCTACACAGCTAAGGGTCTGTCATGCTCATCTGTAAGCATTTTTGTACTGAAGATGGCTGTGGTGATTGTTGTTTATGGTTACTGTTAGTGTGTCTTGTTATTTTTCTTCACCATCCCATGAAAAGGAAACTCAGTCAACTGTCATCAGCACAAGATCTCACTTGACTCATGAAGTCTCTTAGCCAGGTGCATAACCTTCACACTTTCTTCCCCACCAGCCTGTCCTACTTCAGTAGTCCTTCTACGGTTGTGTCTCAGCCCGTTTTTAATTGTTTTAGTTGGGCTCTCTCCTCCGGAAGATTTGCGAGGAGGACTCAAACTCTTTGTGTGACTGGTTCTTGAGAAGTAGTCTTAAAACTGACACAGTGTCCTGAAGACTTAACCTTGCAGGGTTAAATAACTGTGGGTTTTGAGAGCTTTGGGGTGAGTCAGTGGAAAAAACTGACAGTTCTAGGAAGTCTAAGTCTGACTCATAGCCCAAGAAGCGCCTAAGAAACTCCAAATGCAGCTGCAGTTTAGGTAGGGGAATGGAAAGAAAGACATTTGCATGCAATTTTGTCCTATTCCTCCAGCAATGTGACCCCACCCTGTAGCAGAGAGATATCTCACACTTAACAAATGAAAACCATATCCTGTCAGTCACTGATGCTCTGCCAGTTTCTCTGTCTAATGGGAGGAAAAGTCCACGCCATAGCATCAGAGACAGAAAAGACTATTTCAGTGCCATTTGTTCACCCATGGCTCCTTTGGGATTGTTCTCTTGTGTTTTATTTAGCAGGCAGAGAGAGATGAAGAAAGGGCAAAGCAAATGAACAGAGAGGGAGGCTTGTGCTTTAACTCACAAAGAATCAAAACTAAGTTGTGAGCACATATCCCCTGGGGTAGTTTGCATTTGATAGCGTGTGTATTCAGGGAGAGGTGCTGATGTTCTCAGGAAGTAAGTGCACTGAAAGCACCTGAACTAACACTGCTCTCCTGCAGTGTTAGAATACACAGAAAAAGCAAAGGTAATAAAGGATTTCAGTTTCTCTGTAGAGTATTGGTCAAAGTCCTGAGTGTGGGGTCATAGTTTTAGCGGGTTTTTTTTACATTGTAAAGTAACGTTTATCCTTCATTTTCATTTCAGAATGCCGAGAAAATATGCATTTTAAGAGATGTTCTAGTCCTTTAGGGTGTCATGAAAGTAGGTTTTTAATCTTTCAAGTAGAGAACTTTGTATGAAGATCCTCAAAAATAATCAGGAAAAAAGCCCTGCTGAATGGTTTTTTTCAGAGGCCATGGAAAAATACATCCATATAAGAAAGAAGAAAGTTAAGCTACTCTTACGAAACGGCAAATTTGCCACAGTTTAGTGACTGCATACCAATACTCTCTGGTAGCAAGACCGCTTGTTACATTTTGTGTAAGAACCAAGGTAATAAAAAAAAAAAAAAGAATGAGAAGTAGTTTAAGGGATGGGAAGATCTGACTCGAGTGTGTTGCATTTATGTCACCTAGTCATGGCAACAGCAGTAGTTTCTGAGTTCAAGGTACAGGGGCAGTATCTGTATCAGTTGTCATCCAGCATTTTGTAGTCATCCATTCCTTTTGCAGTCAATGGAAAGAAGGGGTTTAACTGTTAGGTCATGTATATTCATATAGTAGTCTGCATATATAGTATGGAGAACCTGGATTTTATCAGTACTGAACTCACAAATATTGTTACAGTTAGGGAGGAATTTTTTAAGAAGGCTGTGGTTTCTCCACTAAGGGAGAGACTGTGACAGGAGAGGGCATAGTGATCAGGACATCCAGGCAAATTAAGCTCTAGAGCGTGAGGATTTTGCAAGGACATCCCAAAGCAGAGAAGCAAGCCTGATCCATGTTCATCAAGCCCAGACTAAACAGCTCCAAAGAGTTCTCCTAGATGAAGGAAACCCCACAGCAGACAAGTTTTGCTGAGATAGGACTAGTCACCAAACCTAATCTGTTTTACTAGCGAGTGCCTTTGTTTGGGTGGGAGGAGTGACCTAACAGAACTGTTTCCTTGAGATCCCTAACTCAAGGAATTCCTTCTGGTCATCAGTTAATGCTGAACTGGTCAAAGTGCCACTGATGGAGAAGCCAGCCTACCCACTGTGGTTTGGGAAACTATCCAGTGTAGTGCAGGCAATAGTTGCAGCACTTTACAGAAATGCATTTCCACTTGTGGTCACAGTGGGACAAAACACAAGTGTGGAGAAGGTGAAGTCTTCAAACACAAAAAGACATATGAATGGGACTTTGCAAAGCCTTTTGTCACAGTTTGTGTGAAAGACATCAAAAAGTATAATTGTGTTGTTTCATAACAATGTTGCCACACCCCGTACAAATGGTGAGAACATCAAAGTTTACCTGAGTCACCTGGAACCATAATAACTTGACAGCTAATGTTAGTCACATGCTTGATACTTCAATACTTGGTACTACCAAGGGAAAGAGGAATACTGCCCTGTGAAAGTTTCTAGGAAGTTTACTGTCCACACAGCAGACTCAGTAAATTTTTTTGCCTGAAATATACTCACTTGCTTTGTTTGAATTGTCTGCACTCATTCTCACATCTTAGATTTGTTCCTTGTATTTCGCTTTTTCAGGTGAGAAGTCAGCAACCTTGACAAACGGTGTCATGCAAGCTTTCTAAAACACCTTCCCTTTCCAATCGCATGTTCATCAATGACAGGGAATTTTTTAAAAAGTAAAAGCTTGCAGGGTACAGAGGCAAAAATACCCTTAACAGTCCAATGAGGAATTTGCATTACAGGAGAATTGTATTGCAGTAATAAAGTGATCTGCATGCCTTAGATTTTAAAAGGGAAACAGGCAGTTTTCATTGCAAACCTAAGCATCTTCCTCAGTTCTAGAAAACCTGAGTGGCATTTCTGTTCTGGTTACTCTCCTCTTCACATAATGGAGTGGTCTGTTGAGTAGGGGCTGCCTCCTGGCATACTCTCCACCACTGCTCAATACCTGATGCACCCAGGAACACACAGTGCTCCACTCTGTACCACCTTTCCATGTCCCAGACCAGCTGGAAGAGGTTGTGGTACCAGAGGAGAACAGGAAGAGAAAAACCCTTCCTGACCTCTGTAAATCACGTGGGCAAAAACTCCTCATGGAGTGTAGGCCTGGAGTGTGGCATTTTTACGTTACATTAATGCACATCAATTTAAGCAACCTTTGTATATAATCAGGCTATTTTTTAAATGCCCGCAAGCTATCTACATCTGTTCTACATCTCCTCCCAAACTGGTTCCTTAGCCTCCAGGCTCTATTTAACCTCTGAGCATATTTTGACAAAGGTTTTAGTGATGGGGGGTTTGTGATTCCGAGTTTCCAGAAATGATTTAAGATCAACCTGGGTTTTGCATGTAAATAAAGCTTATAGTAATGTTGTTCTTTGACTCAGCCCTTCCCTTCACCTCCTCCCTCTGTTCTTGTTCTCCAGATCTCTCTGCATCGGTGACACCACCTAGAAGGGACCCAAAATGTTGGTGCTACTGGCTGGTATCTTTGTGGTTCACATTGCCACTGTCATCATGCTCTTTGTCTCCACCATTGCCAACGTAAGTATACTGCCCTGGGCGAAGTGTGGCTTTTACCTTCTGCAGCAGCTGCCAGCCCTTGATACAGCTGGCAGGTGGACTAGTGGGTCGATGCTCAGGTTTGTGGGTGAGGAACATGTTCACTGTCATGAGAAGAGATGACTCAGTGAGGGATGTGCTCAGGGAGCAGGAAGGCAGCCAGGGTGGTAGAGGAGGCAGCCTCTGTCTGTCAGCAGCCCCTCAACACCCTTCCATCGAGGAGAACGCAAGTGGGAGTTGGGGCGATGCGCAGGTGACAGCTCTGACGCCTCGCGGTCCCCAAGCCAAGGGGGGGGGAGCGGCCGGGCCGGGGAAATCCGGGCCAAGGGTGACCCCTGGCGGCGCTGCCGGGGTCCCTCGCGCCCCCTGCCCGCCCTCCCAGCAGATTTCGGGGTCCCTTCGCACCCTCCCGGGCGGCTTGCTCAGCCCGCCGTGCCGCCTCGCACGGAAGAGGGCGAGGATGACCTGGGAAATTCCCGTTGTTTCGCGTGGACCAAACACCTCCTGGCTCTGGAGACCAGTGCTACCTCTCACCCGTTCAGTTGCTCACCATGGCCGATATGTGCTGACATTTTCAGACACTTCAGCTACCCGTGCTCCCTTTACAATTTAGTCTGAGAGAAGAGCACGGAAGCCTCTCTCTCCATTAATGCTAGTGTTCTATTTCAGGTTTGGATGGTTGGTTCTTCCAACTTTGGAACGATCTCAACAGGACTCTGGCTGCTGTGCAACAAGACCTGCCATCAGCTTCCAGTTAGCAGTCATGATGAGGGTAGGTTACATCTGCATTTTCATCATGGTGGTGAATTGCAGGATCTTGCTGCACAAGTCAAGACTGAGTTCTGACCTTTTCCAATCTATTCACTGTGTTTTGACAGCTTCTCTCAAAGTTGTGCAAGCCTTTATGATCCTCTCGATCGTTTTCTCCCTTGTGGCGCTCATCCTGTTCATTATCCAGCTGTTCACTCTGGAAAAAGGCAAACGTTTCTACATGACCGGAGCTGTCATGCTGGTTTGCTGTAAGTATGCACGTGCGCACCTTGTGATGTCTCTGTGTGAGTCTCACTGCCTCTGCGAACACAAGTAACCACACGTGTTTGCCACATATGGTCATCAGGGGAGGTTGTCAGCCAGCCAAATGTTTTCTGTGGTCCAATTTTTGTTACAAAACAAAGCACCGAGCAATTAGAAAGTGTTGGCTTGGGGTTTTTTTGCTGTATATAATGAAAATATTTCCAGATTTTTATTAGGAAATCCCAATGGGTTTTGCAAAATACCTCTGAAAGACAGCAAAAAGGATTCAAGTGTTTTGAGAGGGCAGGGGAATAAACAGTTAGACAACTACTGCTCATGGGGTTTAACCACGTAGCACCAAAGTGTCGTCAGATCTTATTACTGATTTCCTCCTAACAAAGATTTATTCCTCATGGCACCCACTAAACAAGTCCCAAGTGTCTTATATCATCCCATCTGCAAAAGAAATCCTCCATAAATAAGCCTAATGGGCAGCAGCTCCTCTCTCATACGGCACAAGGCATGCATTACAATCTCGGGGGGCAGCAGTACTTCCGAAGTCTTGCAGCAGTACTAGTTTCTGTGCATTTTCCAACTCTGTTTTCCTTCTTCCTTCCCACAGGGATGTGCATTCTGATTGCAGTCTCCATTTACACAGCTCGGTTCACAGGCAGGATGCTGTACTACACAAATCCTCACCATGGCTACTGCTTCATATTGGCCTGGATCTGCTTTTGCTTCAGTTTCATCATTGGCATCCTCTACCTTGTTCTTAGGAAAAAATAAGTCTGATGGGTGTCCAGGGGAGAGGGTTGGCTACGGGGAATGGGGAAGAATTACTCTGCTGAGAGAACTGTTGGGCCAATAGACAGAAACAGCCGCCATCATCACCACTGCCACCACTACAGAAAAATCACTAACAAAGCTAAAATCCTCAGAAACTCCCTCACCAAAGAGGGAGAAACAGCTCGTACTGATCTAGCACTTCTGGGGTTAGAAATCTGCAAGTGACCCAGGCAGCTCTTCTCCTTTTCTGCAGCGTTGTGTTATACCTTCACAAAGCTTCAGGCTCAGCAGTGATGATTGAAGGGCACCATAAAAACAAGGGCTACATCTTTTTCCCTTCCTAGAGCCCTTCTCACTTACCTTTGAGTTTGCCTTGTGGGTTGGGCAGTGAGGATTATGATCCCTTTATTTATCCATTGAAAAAAATGGGATGGGCTTTTTGTTACATTTATATATGCATATATATATATACATATATGTATATATATATATATGCATGTAGGTGAACATTAAAGACATTTAATTGAGAAGCAACCAAAAGAAATCAGATTAATTTTATATTAAAATACCTACAAAAACAAGGCAGCAATTTTTTTTGCTGTTTCATTTCCTATTTGATATTCCCATGATTGAATAAGATACTGATAGAAATGGCAAATATATAGGCATGGATGAGAGAGAGAGAGGGGGAAAGTGTGTGGGTGAAGATAGACAGGAGTTCTAATTACAAAGGATGCAGTTGCTCAATGGTGCACATGCAGGGAGGGAATCATCTGGGTGTGTATCTACACTAAAATAATCCTCTGTTCAGAACATGGTAACAGCGTTGCAACATCACAGATCTTTACTGAGACAAGTCCTTTTCTCTAGGCAGGGTTTTTCTCCCCACATCGTCACCCAATATATGGCATTATTTGAGAGCCTCACCTTGTGACAAAGCTCATCTCAAAAGCAGACAATGGTTAGCGCAGGAAATGTATTTCTTAATGAGAGATTGGAAGAGCTGAAGCAGGGCTTGTGAGTTTTACTCATTCCTGCACAACTGTAGGCCAGCCACTTAACCTAGTGCTTCTCCATCTGCCAAATTCTTTCATAAAACTATAGCTACCTCCCAGGGTTGCTGAGAGATTTTGGGTCCACTCTGTAGTTCAAGGTTCCCATGTGAAAGGCTGGCATAGGAGAGAAAGGCACTGGTAGTGCTGCAACCCCCAAATTTCTGTTAGTTCAGAGAACCTCAATCACAAGAGGCATTTGCAAGGAATGAGGTCAAAATTTCCTGTGACTCCATTCACAGCTAAAAGGTAGAGAGTATAAAAAAAACACGTCAGTGCAGATAATGCATGGATGCTATTTACCTCTCTCTCTCTTTCTGTTACATTTTCTTATGTAGACTGTTAATGTGGTGGATATATTCTAGTACTGTATGTTGCTGTTTCATTAACAAAGGTTATTTCATATATAGTCATTGTAAATATTTTTGAAATGCATATTTGTAACTTCACGGGTATAAAAATAAAATCTGATTCCCTTTATAATAAAGAGTTTTTCTGTGAGTTTTTTTCATTACTGTTTCAGATACAGTGATCCTCCGCATAGCCACATCTGTAATTTGCAAGATCACATACTCGCTGTTGATTTTCCAGCGAGCTGTGGGACCTGGCGCGTATGCAGAACCTACCGTGACCGCAGCCTGCTCTGCCCCCGGACCTGCCGCTCGCGTGGTGATCACAGCCAGCCCTGGTGCTGGCCTCAGCGCTCACCCCCCCGCCCCATGCCAGTCCCGTCCCTGGCACTCGCTTGCCCCACCGAGCCGGCACTCGCCCCCCCTGCCCCACCCTGCACCGGTCCCATCCCCATCCCCGTCGCTCGCTTGCTGCGCTGCGCCGGCACTCGCCTCCCCGCCCCACGCTGGTCCCGTCCCTCCACCCCATGCCAGTCCCGTCCCCGTCGCTCGTGCTCTGTGCCGGCACTCGCCCCCCTGCCCCGCATCGGTCCAGTCCCCATCACTCACTTGCCGCGCCGGCACTTGCTCCCCCCTCTAGTCCCGTCCCCGGTGCTCACGCACCGCGCCAGCCTCAGCACTCGCTCCCCCCGCCCCGGCGCTCACCCACCTCGGTGGAGCACAGACAGACATCTGAAACAAGCCCCGCTCTCAGGACCATCCTCCAGACCTTATTAGGAGAGGGGGCGTGGCTACGGGCGTGGCATACTTGACTACGTAGTGGGGTCGTCATCTTTGCGGATTCCACAACTCGCCTGAGGAGGACCAGACCCAACAGCCCGCGAGTAATGGGGGATCACTGTATTTATTAGTAGAAGCATTTGCTGTTCTCACTGAAACAAAGCCCACTCCTTTAAGATGACTCTTCAAAAAGAAGTTTAGATTTTTTGCATGTCATTATATGAGATTTCCTGTTCTGGAGGGAAGGAGGAAGCAGAACAACTCTCAGAGATCCTATTTCAGGCTGCCTGCAAGCTCAAGCGGTGTGAGCAGTGGTATCACTCAGTCTCAGTGCCAGGCTTTGCTTCACACCCAAGAGAGCTGAAAATGTGCTTTCTCACTCCGGCAGAATTTCATCTGTCCCAAAGCAAATACCAATGTGCTTGCCTGGGTCTCATGGGTTGCTATATGTGTTGTCTCTTTAGCATTGTCTAGCCAAACACATCTACAGTTCTAGGGCTTGAGCAAAGAGTCCAAAGTCTAAGGCACCAGCAGATTTCAGAAAACTTGGGGAACAATCCTGTGAGCTCTGAGATGAGGTAAGACCTAGCAGGAATCACCTGTGTAAGAAATTTTTCTTTATCAATTAATGAACCTCAGGGAGAGCTAATTGAGGGCAAAACAGTGACATGAATCTTCATGAGCTGAAGTTTTACCAGAGAGGGACCTCTTTCACAGCAGGATATGGAAAGGCTCACAAGGTGTCATGGGTGGACACTTGTCTTGGTCTCAGGAGGTTCCAGTAGTCATAGAATCACCGAATATGCTGATTTGGAAGGAACCCATCAGAATACTGGAGTCTCAACTCCTGGCCCTTCACAGGACACCCCAAGAATTGCTGATAGCATTGTCCAAATGCTTCTTGAACTCAGACAGGCTTGGTGGGAGCACTGGTTGGCATTGTGACCAGTGAGTCCTGCTGTTCCTCATTCTCCTGATGCTCCTATAAGGGCAGGGTAACCAAAGACCATTCAGCCACTGGGGACAAGGCTAACACAAGTGAGACATTCACTTTAGTATAGTAGTGAGTGTCCCTGTCTCTCATGCGAGAGACCGGGGATTGGATTCCCGCCAGGGAGGCAGTCGTACCGTTTAAGAGTTGGACTCGATGATCATTGTGGGTCCCTTGCAACTCAGAATGTTCTGTGATTTGTGATCTGTGACCTGTGACATGAGCCAGCCACTGAGGTGAGAATACCGGGGAAAACTAGCCAGCAAGCTTTGGAGGAGCACACCCACTGTTAGACTGGGATCCATGCCCTGTTTCTAGCACGGTACAGATCACATATGATAGCTCACAGGAACTCACATGCCAACTTTGTTGGGATGACCAGGACAGGTCTCAAGCAGTGGTCTCAGTTTTTGAATGGTGGTCTTCAACAACATTGCCTTACCACAAACTGTTGTCATTGGCAGCTTAGAGAGGATATAAGTGCTACATATTAGACACTCTCAGTAGCTTGGTTTGCCTGAAAAAAAACACTTGTGCTATTAAAGTATAAGTGCCCTAATCTACGGCTGAAAAAAGTCACTGAATTCCCTGGCATCTGACAAACCTAGTTGATCTAAGTGCTTGAAGTATAATTCATTCCAAATGAGATAATCTTTGCTCCATACCTGATAGCTCCCAGCACCATCCTCTGAATCCTGCTACATTAGGGGCTGGCAGGCAGGAAATTGCATTCAGCACCATCAGGACAGAACACATCAAGCAGAAAAGCAGATGCCAACAAATATGGATCAATTACAAAACGCAAGGAAGCAGAAAAGGACAGAAGCAAATAGCACTATTGGTTATATCATGAGACAGCTGTTTGCTCAAGAATCACCCTCAGCACAGCTTGAAATTGCATTGACCCAGTGCCACATGGACTGTGAGACTCAAAGTCATAGCCCTGCTGAAAGAGCCATTACAGGGTTTTCAGGGACCAAGCCTCACAAGGCCTAGGACCTCATCTGACTCCAGCACTCCACAGCAGAGTCTGTAGACTAGGAAGAGAAGCCTTAGAAAGAGGAGAAACAGAAAAACCAAACAATTCCCATGCCTGAGATTCAACTGCAGAGCAAAAGAAAGATTCTCCTTCCCTGGTGGTTTTCTGCAGGTCACTGCAAGGAGGAAGGGATTTCCTATAGACAAACAGCTAATTGAGGGCATTTGACTACAGTAAATCAGCTGCAGAAAGTACTAAAAATAAGAGACAGCCAAGAGGGTACAAGCCTCATGGACAACAGTCACTTTTGCTCTGTCCAGAAAGTCATGCTATGCAGGTTGGAAAGAAGCAGTGCAATAACTGCTTATATTAAGGGGTTTGAAATTATATGTGTGTTTTCATGGGAGTGTTGCAAAAGCCACTGTAAACAGCTTAGGAGAGAGCCCTGCTCTGTGAAAGGCAGAAGCGCAAACCAGCCAAGTGAAGACACTGACTCCTGGCCTGATCAAAGGGTGATGACCGCACCACAAACGCAAAGGCAGCAGCACCTGCTGCATTTACGGAATGTGGCTGACTGCCAGCACATGCAGAACTGAATAATGGCTTGATTCCCTTGCAGCAAAGACAGCAGACATAATCCAAACCACCACCACCAATAACAAAATACAAAAGCCAAAATAAAACAACACTAAAATAAAAACCAAATGTACAAGGAATGGGGAGCTCATGGGAAGTTTAAAAGATGATGCTAGGAGTGGTGTAAAAGATTATGGGTCACTTGCAGCACTAGAATAACCCTCCACTGCTGGCATTCAAGATGCAATTTGCCAAAAAATCATTTAACAGAGGAAAGTAAGGTGAAATCAGCATGACATATTATCCCACTAAAAATATATCCAGTGCAGGGGGCAGCTTAGAAATGTATGCTGGGATTGTACTAGTACTTAGAAGGCTGCCTAAACTTGTGCTTACTTACATTTGCAGCTCTGCCTCCTCAGATAATAAGAGCAGTCAGGGTACCAGTTGATTGTTGGAAGAACTGGGGAGGAATATTAATCACAGACCCTCTGCTCCTGCATTGCACAGTTGGTGAGGTGCATCACCGCAGGCAGCTCAGCTTTCCCAACATTGTCAGAGCCATAGTATTGGATTAGATACACGGTGATCTGACGCATGATGACAAATCTTATGTTGCACAATTCATTCAAAGTATGTGGGTATCTGGTATAAATATACACCTTGTCATCTGTTACAGTGCTTAGGAAACCTGATTCCCTTTCTGCTCAGCCTAGCATGGAAGGCAGTAGCTGGCAGCCTTCCTACACTCCACCCCCTCTCAGGTTTCTTTATGTAGACCAAGTTAGCCAGAGACCAGAGGGATCAATCCATAGCAGATGCCTCAAGGCAACTACAGGAGGCATGCTCCTCAGCAGAGATTTATGAGAAGCCAAGATTCTTCAACTGATCTCTTAGGATAATTCCAGTATCAGGATTTTGATGACAGAGCCATATCTATCTGCAAAGAGGTCTAGGGGAAGAGGCAGCACTGTGGAACTTTGCCCCTCTAAGTAAGATAACTCTCACAGAGAGTTATCATATGGAGAACATAATACAGTCAGAGGTGTGTTGGGGATGCTCCTGTCTTCTCAGCCTTCCAGCAAAATCTGTAGGTGGACAGAAGCCTGGTTTTGGGATTTCAGGGGAGATGGATGGGACTTTTTATCCAGGGATTTGTGGCGCATCAGAGATTACCTTTGTCACTGAAAGCCACTCCCAAACCAAAAGGTTCATTTCGTTGATATCCACACTGCAGAGCTTTTTGGGCCTTGCTCTGATAACAATACAGAGCTAGAGGAGCCAAACTGTAATTTGGTAAGTAAAAGCACTTTCTAGGGCTTTGGAAGGGTGGGTCAATGTATGGTCCTGAGAGGCAGGAATATCAACTGAATGAGGCACTATCTTGTTATTGGAACCCAGAAACCATACACACACACACCAGGGCTGCTTAGCCAAGAAATGAAAAGGTAGTGCTGTAGGCATAGCCTGTGAGGAATGGGATCAGCATTTGGCAGAGGGGACCTGTAAAAGAGGCTTCAGTGCTTCTCACACTGCAGCCATGGCAGGTGTTTGCTATGCTCCTGCGCAGTGGAGGGCTCCCTAGGAACTGCTGACAGCCCATGAGTCTTATTGATGTCCCCAAAAGCTGAAGCGAATCAGAATTTTGGAGGCACATTTAGCAGCTCCCAGGACTGGATCCAAAGCTCTGACCATTTTCATTTTCAGACTTGGAGAAGTAAAGGAGAGCATCAGCACAGTTTGTATGTATTTTTTTAGGGTTTTCTGTTTCTAAATGGCATTAGAAGCAGGAGATGCTTCATGTGCATCATATAGAGGATGATCAACAAGGTGGTATAGCACGCAGCTTTGTAGCAAAGAAACCAGAAGCCCCGCTCTTTGCATCCCAACTGCAGAAAAGGAGTTGCAGGCTCTCTAGGAGAGCCAGGGGTGGAGAGGGGGACAAAGAAGTCAAAGGCAGGGATACTCAGGATCATCACAGAAGCAAGGAGCATGGGTGCTAACTACCTGGTAGAGTAGACTGATAGTGATCAGATTCCATGAAGAAATGGGTCAGTAGAAAGAAACAGTGATCAGATGTAGGGACAGGAGGAAGAATGAGATGGACAGAAGGAACAAACACTGCAGAAGACCTGAAGGCCATCACAACATTGGTGGGTTAATGAGGACAAGCAGTTTAGTGGTGAGCTGCATGGAGTCTGGGACATCTGAGACCCACTGAAGTCATCTACCAAACAGATTGTCCCTCATCAGTCAGTAGGCTTGCCTCCTCAAGTCAGTACAAGAGGCTCACGTGCACCATTCTGCCAAAAACTGTGGCAAACCATTCTAAACCCTCCAGCACTGACGGACGGACCCACATGTGCCCTGTCAGCTCATTGACGGCTGGAGGCCCTGGTCCCCTGCGTTGTCACTAGAGGTCAGTGCAAGCCCAGCAAATGCCTTTGCTAAATTTATTTCTGTATGCAGCACGAGCATCCCCAGCTAGGGACAGTGCTGCTTTAACATAGTATAATTCAGAAATGGGAGCATGTCCCAGCCTCATTCGTCAGCCCTCATATGGGCTCGCTGCTGGCCTCAACATGGAAGGCGGAAAGAAAAATGAGGCATCTTGACCCACATAAGAGGTGACATCATGGGAGTGTTTCTCGCCTATAAGAAATTTACAAGACATTTGGAAATGGAAGGAGAAACTTAATGGGTGAATGAGCAAAAACTTTGTAATCATCAGGTCGGAACAGAGGACTACAGCTCAGTTCCTTTTAGCCACTGAGAGCTGTTTTGAGCTTAGGGAGGTAAACGGGATTGTCCCTTTCTTCTACAGTGAACCCCTCCAGTGTGTATTGGTAGAGAAACTGAGGCAGAGAAATTCCATCAAGCTGGGGGAAGCAGACTGGATCTTTAGAAAACATGGTCTTTCTCAGTTTCGCAAAGAGCAAGCCTTATGTTCCTAAAGACTGGTTGCAGCAGGTCAGTAGCTATTAAGCTAACCAGCTTTCAGGGCAGTGTTTTTAATCCTGATGAGCTGCCAGTGAAATCTGTGCAAGCTGCAAAGGCTCAGCAAGGTTCATCAGTTTAAGTATCTCATTTCAACCAATCAAGCCAGAAAAACTGGACACAGGCACCCAGTAGAGACCTTGAACCCTGCAGCAAGGAGACAAAGGGAGGTCATTGCTTCTTTTTGCCATGTGCCTACCAAAAGATTAGCAATAACCTTACTGCAATAAGGGCAAAGTATTTGCAGTGCAGTAAATCTAGTGGTCCCTGCTGTATAACTGCTTGCCTGTAGAGAAGCACAACTGTAATATATATGTGTCACTTAGGCCAACACATACGCTACAGATAAAAGCACTACTTGCTCAGAGAATGCACCGTCAGGAAAGTTATCCCATTCCTAACTTTTTCCCAATTCTAGCTTTGTTTCTCATGTGTCCAAGTAGTATCAGCGAAGTTTTTGTGCCATAATAGGTTCAGATCTAGATGGAATTCAGGTGGAAAAGAACTACACAGCCACGCTTGTGTCATACCATACTTGGGACAAATCTGTGTCCGTATATTGTAAACTTACTCTTTCCCCTAGAATCACTGATTTGAGTGGGATCCAAGCAAAACAGAGCTCCTTTTTCGTCAGAGTGCTCTCTCTCTGAGAAGATGAAAAGGATGGGAAGTCACAGACCCTTGAGCACTTGCTTCTTATCTCTTTCACAGTCTGGAATTTCTGTTTATAACCGCATCCTTCGTATTCATGGGTTTTCCTCAACTTTCATAATTCCACATCACCAAAGGTTAAGATCATGGCTACACAGTCACCTCCAGCAGGTCCAGGAAGACAGACTTCTAATATGGGAGAGAGAAATTATACTACCTCTGCTTTCTGGGTCAATGAAAACCTTATGCCTGATGGTTTCCAACAAACAACACAAGACTACTGTGTGGATTCCTACTTTCAAGACAGCAAGATTAACAGGCACACTATAAGCACCACTTGTCATTATTTAACCCAAAGCACCCTTCTCCCAATGTGATCCCTAGCCCTTCCAGGTATAGGCTGGCTGATACATGCCACGACACACCCCCATCACACTACTTCCTTGGAGACTGCCTTCCTCTTGCTTCCCAGTGCTGCCAGCTTCCAAAGCTTCCTCTGGTACAAAAAGGGCAAAAGTCTTGCTTTAATTCTCAGAGCCACGAGCGATTATTTTGCATCACATTTGCCATACTTCTCTAAGACATGTCTGCTCTTAGTTCTCACCAGTGTTGAAAGCTTACAACAGCCCTTGCCTTTTCAAAGAGCACTGCCGACAGCCATTTACACTTGAAATAGATATTAAAATGAAGCCACCTGCATGCCTTCCAGTTCCCAAACTGCAGAGCAGAGCAATGGATAATGGATGTATACCAACACATCAACAGTTTCCACTAGCAACTGCTGCAGAACAGCATGATACCAACGTCAACTATGAACAGGAAATGGCTTTTCATATCAAGTATAAGTTTCAACCCCACAAAAGTCTCTAAAAATAAACATTTTGTCCCTACCAACCCTTGATATAACACAAAATGGATTGTGGAGAAGGACCAAATTCTAGAAAGAGAAATAATAGAGGTACAGTTTTAATTAGCTGATCCTATATTCTTCCCCTTTCTACTGGACCCCCTGCCTCATTCAGCACACTGGAGTGCTCCTTGGAAGAGGCTCGCTTCGTTATTCACTCTTGTGGCCTTATTTATCTGCATGCCAGCAGTGCACTGCACAGCATACAGAATGCTGCTGCTTCCCTCCTGGGCTTTTCAATTTGCCTCATTATTATTACTATTGAGCAGTTCCCAAACTCAAAAGGACTTTTGTCTTCCAGTCACTCCTGCAAAACCAAACCATTATCACAGATATTTTAGAGACAGAAGAATTGATTCACAGGCAGATCACAGCTAAAAACCTGAAATACGCACCATTAATTTTGGCCACCACAGTGGCTGGTTGCCTCTACATTCAAATGAAAACAACTCATGGCCACTGCTGAAAAGTTCAGTGTATATGATTTTCTCAGCATGACATTCAGAGTTCATGGTAAAGGTAGAGAGAGGAGAGTATATTTCTACAACCCACTGTAATGTTCTCAATCCAGCTAGCTGTATTCATCTTCTTGCCTGCACATGGAGGTCAAAAGAAGATTGCATGCCTCTCCTTAAGCCACCAGTCACCTCAGGTCAGGATTCCCTATCTGGGGAACACCAGGAAACTTCCCACCAATGCAAATCCTCTAGAGGGGTAACACAAGAACACAAAGATAAATGTCAAAAGGATCAACTGATCTTAGGTACCTCTGTCAAGACACCAAGAGCATATATATAGAAATCTCTACGCACTCAAAGTATAGCTCCCATAGGTTTCAGCTGTAGTGGTGATTTCTGCAGAGCAGACCCCAAAAGCTCCCATCAGTCCTTTTCCTCCCCTGCAATAAGTCATGTTTCCATAGATCTGCTTTTAAACAATTGAGCACAAGCTCCGTCTTGGCTGAGAACCAAGTGCTGCACATTTGCATCCCAACTTTACGCCTTCTTGCGCATTGAGCCCATCCAGATGGCAGGCTGAATTCAAGGCTTAATGATCTGCTTTCCCTCCCCGCAGTAGGGGCATAATAAATCACTGGCAAACCTTCTTGATGGTCTTTTAGAGGGAAGACAGATCAAACATGAGTTTCAAAATAACAATTTCACACAAAAATTATGGTCTGCAAGACTGCTGCAGAGCACGGATTCAACTAAAATGCCTTCAAGTAAGCTTTCCCTGCCAGTCCACCATTCTCAAGTCACCATGCCTTGCATGTTATCCTTCTCCAGGCAAGCATTTTGTCAAACTTGGCTTTCTTGCTCCTCTCCTGGTCACTGTGGTTCTCTTCCCCCTTCAAAGAAATTATCTTTTAGCACTGACATTCAGACTGAAATGTTTGGAACAATCTCAAGAAGAGAAGCTACAGTTTAGCCTGTTTGAAAGTTGGTCACCGCTCACCACAGAGGCTGCTGTAGACCTGGCTTTCAGGACAGAATTTTACACCCCCAAGTCATGACCAAGAGATGTACTTGTTCATGACATGAGACCTGTACAGGACACAGGGATCTCCTCGCAGGACCAGACCCTAAACACTGAAGACAGATCTTGAAATACCATTATATATGGTTTCATAAGAAGGTTTTCTCATTTGACAGAAGGGTTAAGTCCCACGCACAAACTCAGTCTCAGCAAACAGCGATCTGATTGCTCCCCACAACATCACACAGAAAGCTGTGACAGAGGGAGGCACTCCTCTGAATTGTCCTAACAATATTAATAGTCTGAAGGTACCTCCTATGTCCAACCTGGGAGACCTCCACCTTATTCTCTTCAAACTTTCCAATAACTGTAGCAACTTAAGCAAGGCTTTGCGTTTTGTAGCACTTACTGCTGCTGAGCTCTGACGTCTCCCAAAAGCTGTTCCCACTGCCTGCTCAGTGAGAAACGGTTCTGTGTTGAAACATCATGTGCTCTTGTATTTAAAGATCAGTGAATTGTTTGGGATGCCAAAGGAATTAATTCAGTAATAATACCAAACTTAATTGTTACATTTCCTGGGTACTCAGTTAAATCTTTCTATCATCAAGAGACTGTTTTCCTCTGTGTGAAGTAGATTTTTAAGAAGAAATTCCCTGCTGTAGAGTTCATGTGTTTCTGGTCACTTAAACTGGATCTGACAATTTAAATTATTTGTATGCCTTGAACTAACCATCTGCATAAGAGTAAGCATCAGCTATAGCTTACATGCAATATACTGCACAAACTATAAATTTATCCATGTGTGCATTCAAACAAAATGTCAATGCTCTTTCTCAAAGAATATGGGAGCTAGGGCCAGGGGCCAGTGAAATAATTTTTAGCTTTTAAGTGATAGACAATGGAAATGATCCAGTCTGCATCTTCTAAGTACTGGCAGATTGGCTGGGATTTGGATGCTAACAAAGAGTTTCAGTACATGGGCCTGGTTTCAATTAATGAGCATGTGTCCATATGGCTCTCTGTGTGTATGTGTTTATACTGAGTGTTCTTTCCTGTTAATGAGAGTTGCATAAGTACAAGCATACATGTGTGTGTCTGTGAAGACAGATTCAGAGCTAGTTCAAAAATGCCTAGCAGCACAGGCAAAATTTAATATTGACAACCAGAACAAAAGGGTTCTTCCCTGGCAGAAAATCAGAACCGCATGGCAGCACTGATAGCAGCAAACAAGGTGTGCTGACCATGTGGGATCTGCCACTGTTGGGGCAGGGTGGCCACAGTTGGTACAGGAACAAATCTCACCCTGGGAGACAGAAGGATCAAGTACAATTGAACCTGCTCCTTGCAGGCACACTGACTCCAGGCTGACTAACTCTGTTTGCTGTGCAAAGGAGGCAGAGACTTACAGTGCCTACTGCTCAAGTGGATGGTACCAGTGGTAGATACTACCGGTTCTATTACTCTGGGCAGCTTGGCCCCATGAGGAAATGTCCTGCTCTGCCCATGCCTGCAGCCAGCTCACCTGTGTGCATGTTGGACCACATACATACTTCAGATTTCTCCCACATGGCTATGTCTTGTCTTGCTTCTCCTTCATCTTTTTTTTAATACGTAAACCCAATGTAGTTCTCAGCTCAGTAGCAGTCAGACAGGTAGAAGGCAAATGAAATAAAATATCTTGTAGATGATAGGAAATTCAGATCCACCAACTTTAAAATGATTTGTGCATCCTTAAGCTTAATTTAATTCTTTATCTTCCCCACTCCTACCTCAGTTTCTCAAGTTATTGATTCTGCAAATGATAGTCTAATGTAAAATTAAGATGTACTAATGAGGTTGATGATGACCATACTGGACAAGAGATTCTGATAAGGTACTTAGGTACCTGTAATTTTAGGGTTTTCTTGACATCTTAGCCCTGTGTTTCTTTTCTCCAAGATGCATTAATTTTGCATTCTTCTAACTAATGCTTACCTTACAATGGTGCACTTGAACATCTGTTGATATCATCAGTGCCTAAATGTTTTAGTACTCCTTCAAGTACTTCAAGTCCTTAAATACTCCTTACCCCCTTTTATTCCCAACAGCCTCATGCATGACGCTCAGGACCTGACAGTCCTGGCTTATCTGTGGATTCTAAAGAGCAAGATGGTGGCCTGATATCATAAGCTATTTTGGAAGGAGGGGGTTAGGACAAGATATACCACAGGATCCATCTGAGTTCAAGGATGGCTCAACTGCCCGGAAGTAAGTCTGGGCCCAAAGAACCTAAATAACTCTAGGACTATGTATAAGATATTCATCCTTGCCCTGCCAAACCCCTGTTAGCAGTGCAACCATTGACTAGCCAACTTTTAATCCTAACTCTCTCTGCAATAGAGTTAACCAGTTTTCTAGCACTAATTTTTAGCAGTACGCATAAGCCATTTACTCCTGCCAATACCAGCCCTTCTCTGTCCTGGGAAGTATGCTGAGTGCAACAGCAATATGAGCACTTCAGCATCTACTGCTCAAAACGATAGTCTTAGTTGCAACTCATCCCTCACCTGCTGCACAGTGGACCTATTCGGATCTTTTACAAGTGGACACATTCTATGTCTTCTGTACTGAACAACTACAGTTATACCTCCTCCATCGCGAGGAAAGGGACAGGCCAAAGGCCTTGCGAAATATTAATCTCGCAAAGAACTGCAGGTCGTTAATATTCATGCAGGCCACACCCATTGCTCCACCACCCCCCCCGGAACTCCGAAGCGCTGCAGACAATTCTCTGCTCCTTCCCGTAGTCTGTCTTGGCACAGGCGAGCAAAAGGAACCATTTCTGAGCGGCTGCTGTGACCGCAGCCCAAACCCCGCGCCGCTCACCCCCCAACCCCCCGGTCCGACCCCGGTGCTAACGCTGAGCCCAGGGGACCCATGCCGCCCCGCGCGTGCTCGCCCCGCCTCCGCAGNGGGTGGGCGCTGCAGCAGCTCCGCTCTGGGCACAGCTGGGCGCCTGCCCCACTCCCAGAGAGGAGGCTTCGTGCAGTTATGAAAGATTTAAACACTCTCATGTCAGATGTGCTGGCTGAGACTTTCTCGAATGTCTCTCCGAGAAGTACTCATCTACCCCATATGTGGAGACGGAGTACGGAGAGACCACGTCTACCCACCTGGAGAGACACCGGGACAGTAGCACAGGTGTCTCCCCCGCACCAGTGTCCCCGGCCAAGTGGAAAAGGGATTTTTCCCGGCTTGGGGTGGCCGTGGGCGCTGGGAAACTCTGACACAAACACTGACACACAGCAGGGCAGTGTCTAAACAGCGCCAGGGGACATGTAAGGGTGTGGGGGAAACTTGCATATTAATGACCTGCCAATCAACATGGAAGGCGGGCTTCGCACAGAGGGAGGAAGACCCGCGGTACTGTGGTATAGGAGACCTGACTGTAATAGCAGAATAGCACAAAATATGCTTTCCGGTTCTTTCAGGAATATCGAGATAGAACAAGCATAATTCAACTTCACAAAAACTGTTAGAGGCCGTGCAATCTGCTACTGCTTCAGTTTCTAACCCAGGAAGAAGAACTCTTGAATAACCGGTCACATTTAGTTTCAGGTGTGCTAACGGAAAATGGACAGAGCAAAGTAAAAACAAAACAATAATTTTTTTAAAGTGTGATTTTTTCCCTCCTAAACACACTTGACAATGAACATCATAAAATGGCAAAATGAAATATTAGAATACAGTAACTTGTACTTTCAAAGTGACTTTGCTTCTGGTTTTCTAGAGCCTGTCACTGACTATAGGCAAAAAAATATTGATGACTGAATACATCCTTAATGAAAATTATTTTTGTCCTATTCTCACAATTTTATAAACAGAACACTGTAATGCAATTCACTAGGAACCCAAAGAGAGGCTTGAAGGCATGCAAATGTGCAATCCTCTCTTGAATTCTGCTAAATTTCAGCATTTCCTAGTAACGTGCTGTCGTGGTTTGACCCTGGCTGGATGCCAGAGACCCACCCCAACTTCTCCTGAAGGAGAGAAACTGGAGAATAAACCTGGTTACAGGCAAAAACAAGGCAAAACTATAAGTAAAGAACATAAAGGGTT
The DNA here is from genome assembly GCA_013390025.1 of Pitta sordida. NCBI lineage: Eukaryota > Metazoa > Chordata > Aves > Passeriformes > Pittidae > Pitta > Pitta sordida. Next base: position 107,216 of record WEKX01000476.1, read on the forward strand.
TATTTTCTAACTAACAAG